>BGNK01004645.1:4351-50792 GCA_003297005.1 Symbiodinium sp. clade A Y106 | reverse complement strand
GCTTGCGAACGCTTGCGGACGCTTCGCGAACGCTTTAACCACGATCGCTGGTCACCTGCTGGACCCCTGGACCCCAACCTTTAAAACGGGAACCCTTCTGCGTAGCATTCGGGAAAAACCTTCCAAAAATAAACGACGCAACACGCACGGCGGCAGACGCAACGGCTACCTTGTTTTTGGACCTTGCCACAATGTCTTGGCTGTTGCTAACAGTGCGTAATTTCATCTCATCGTGTACTGAGTTCTCGTTCATGTAAAACTGCTAAACCGCATATGTTAGGGAATAAGTAGAGTAGCATAAGGAATCTTCCTTTACATAGTCATAGAGAACGGTATCTTCCCTCAGTCCTCAAGCAGGGTGTTTGGTGGGCACTGCACACATGAATGCCTGTCGTAGTGCGGATCTACGCAGAACGAAAGACAAATGACGAAAAAACCTATAATTTCGAGTCTTTGTGGCCAGGGTTTACGCAACATTTAGGGCAGTGCCACCAGTGATCAGGGAAGGTTTGACAATTCAGTTTTTGTGGCCAAAGGTTTGGCATTTTCCACTCTTTTTGGGTCTTACTTCATCTATCACCAGTCCCGTACCGGTATTTGCTCACTGCTGCATATACCTTCGCTCGAGTGGCATCGGCTGAACCACAAGGCGCCAGATTGGCCCCCGACAGAATTGAAGAAGACATGGCAACATCACAGGAACTAAGCCTCCGAAACGCGCCACCTCAGCGGTCCAATCAATCAGGATGGGACTGTTTGCCAGGCCAGACATCCGGACCACCCTCGCACTTGACCCACCAGCTCAGACTCAGAGCTCACAACATGCGTGCATATCACAATATGACACCTCTGCTATCTTGTCTGACCTTGAATTTCTGCTGCAGGTCCATGCGCTTCTGCGGACCAACTTCGCCTGCTCTCTGCCACGCAGACTGCCTGAAAACGGAAGAGCTCACAGCACATCGGCACATATCGGCACCGGCACGACTGTAGCGTCAGGCAATCCGAGGCCTGGTAGCGGGAGATTCACACTGAACCAGATCTACTCTTTGCTCTTCGAGGCGGTGGCTTGCTAAAAGACTTGAAACAGTTTGGCGGATCCGCAGGTTCCCAGTGGGCTCATGCCGGCCAGCTTCGACGCGGCGACGCTGTGCTGTGCCGCTGTGCACCCCTGAACTCTGATCGACACTGCTTGAGCAGCACTGCTGGCGCAGGCTTTCGTGGAGGACGAGCCCATCTTGCGCCGTGGCAGAAGAGGGAGACTCGATGCATGGCACAGAAGCCTTGAAGCCACTGTGTCCATCCAGCAATGAGGCGCTGGCTGTCGTCGAACACTGCAAAACTCCGCCAGGGCGGTGACGGCGAGGCACGAATCCAGAGGAGAGATGATGAAAGCACCAGCAACACGACAACCCACTTGATTGCTCGTCACTGCTAGACTGCGAGATCTGAAAGAGAACACAGGTCTGGACGGCCCTGAGCTCCGCCCCGTTTGGAAAGCAGCACAAGGCACCTCAGGTGCCCAGCCCGCAAAAAAAGCCCGCAAAAAAAGCCCGCACCCAGCTGCTTCTCTCAGAATTGAATCTCGGAGGAGTTCCTGGAGGGGACGCCCAAGGAGACCGAGGCATCTGTGATATGGCAGTTGCTAGTTGCAGATACCATTTTGGCCCGGACATGACATCTAGTCACTGCAGTCACAACTAACGAGAATTCACGTACATCGCACCAGGATTTGATGTCGCAGCAGGATTTGGCATCACACCAGAATCTCACATCGCACAAGGGCTTCGCATCGCACCAGGATGTGACATCGCAGCAAACATCCGCAGAGACCGGGGTTCTGCATAGCACGAGGGCTTCTTGCTGACATGACGGATGCTGCTTCTCATGACAATCCGGGTTCCTGGACATACCAAGTCCATTCACGCCGAGATTGGCCAGTCAAGCGACAGAGATGCAAGAGCTGCCAGATGCGGCATGGCATAACTCCTCCAACAATCCCTGGAACCTTCAGAGACTGTGCACCTACACGGGCGATTCTGGCAATGCCGTCCACCATGATAGATCCCGACACGGCACCTCAGACAGACTAGCACAAAAGTGCTGGATAGATCGTTTGTATACAATATAGAAATGAACTCACCCTCGCCACCTCTATAGCCCTTCAACGCCTCCCTCCGCTGTCTCCTGTCAGGGCCACCCCTCCCCACCCCTCCACCCCTCCACCCTTACACCTTCCACCGACCCAAACGGGCCCGGGGCCCGAAGCCAACGGAGGTAGTACATAATATTTGTTATTGAGGCATGGTCTAGGTTTCTTTATTAAACCAGGATTTGACATCACACCAGAATCTCAATCGCACCAAGCTTTCTCATCCCATGAGAATCTGCCATCGAACATCGCACCAGCATCTCACATTACAAACCGCTCGCATCCGAATCCCACCGCCTGCCCAAGCAAGCTTCGAGCCGAGGCGTCAATGTGGAGGTCGCTGCCCAAGGTGAGCCGGTGCTCAGGCACAGGAAGAAACCGTATCTGTGTTAGTAAAGCCCGTTCAGATTGATTTCCGCCTGCTGCGAGAAGAGCCGGAGCGCGTTGAGTCGGGCTTGGCCAGAGCGCCTCCATCACAGGGTGGCTGGTCGCACATTCCTGGCCTGGCAGGCCTGCAAGTCGCACAACACAAGATGTTTTTGCTCTTGACGGCGATAGACCCGGGGCTGGGCCGAGTTCCTGTTCGAGCCGCGGCTCGGGTGCCAGCATGTGCCAGCGTTTGCAGCGCTCTTCCACGAAAAACCCCCTCGCCCAAACACCAGCTACCAATCGGCTGTCTAAAATCTAAAATTGGTCTGGGCCCCGGCGGCCCCGGCGGCCCTGGCAGGTGAAACTCTCGAGCAGGAAGCGGGGCCTGGGAAAGGAAATCGCAAAGGACAGAAACACAAGTTACAATGTTACAATTCCGAGCCCCTCTGCCGTCTGCGGAGGTTGAGTGCCCTCTGGCTCAGCAGTTGCCCGTCCATGTGGGTTACATGTTCTCGTACCATGGACCTTTTGCTTGCGTAAACCTGCGAACGAGAATTCTACGAAAGAGGAAGCAGAGACTGGTCGATCGACTGATCGCGGCCGGGTGCAGGTGGAAGCCCAGATCGTCCGGAGCAAGCTGTCTGAGCGAGCTGGCCACCAGTAACTGGATGACTGGATATGGGTGTCCCCGATCAAGCTCCCTCCGCATCGACTAGACTAGGAACCAGCTCCGGCAGCAACTTGTTGGTGTCGCTCTGGTGAGCCTGCCACCGGAATTTGCAAGTTCGATACTGGGATGCTTTATCTGCTTGCGGACGCCAGTGTGCAGACCACTACTTAATTTCATCATCAACTTTATGGTTCCAGCGAGTACACGTAGTCGGAGGCGGCCCTCGGCACCCTCTGCCGGCTTACTTTCCGTTTCGCCATGTGCTTTGGAGCCGCGTCCAGCATTTGGAATATAATGCTCATCCTCTTACTGTCGTTGGGCCACTCACCTCGAGCCCTTTGCAGTCCCGCAAGCCCTTCATCTACGTCCTGGAGATTCTCGCCCAAGTCTTGTCGCTTATCTCTTTCGCCCGTCGCCTTCCTCCACATAGGATCGCGTTCATCGACAATGTGGCGGGACGTGGCGGGAAAGGTTCGCCATAGGGAAGGGTGTGGCAAGGACCCCGGCGTCAACGGCATCCTCGCCTCTTCTGGGGCCCGGCCGCGGACAGGGCGTGGTCGCCCGACTTTTATCCCTTCTCCTCGGAAGGCAACATCTCGACAACAGAGTCCACGCCCCTGACGAGATCATGATGATGATCCTTGGTGAAGCCGCCGGGAGCAGTGTGCACCCCTGGCCGGGGCAGCGGCTTTCAGGGCACTGCACCCTTCTAGCTAACACGTCGTTAGCTTGAAGCTTGTTGTGGAACATCGTGTCACGCACTTGTGCGTGTAGGAACAAGCTTCTGCGATCGCTTTTTCGAATTCCCGTCCTCACCACCTTATTTTGATTCTACGACCTTTGAGACCACCGGCCGACGGAGCCTGGATTTTGGCTAACACGTCGTCATCTTTCTGCTTGTTGAGTTTTCTCGGTTTTGCCGCTTTGTCTTCCCGTGCATGCCTCTAATAAGAATTACAGCCCACCTCAGGCGTGCCATGTGTACAGCAAACCCCTGGTGCGTCCTGTCCAGCCGAGTCGACCGTGCCAGGTGCCTGCAATGAAGCGAGCTTTTCTTTGAGCGAACGCGCACACCCCTAGCTCCTGTGCCCTTGATGAAAGAACCCTTTACATGTTCGAGGACCCCTTGAAGAACGCGGCTTTGTGGTCAGGTTGTGGAGCTCATGCTGGGCGCCGTGGAGCGGGCCGTCGGGCTGGCAAAGGGGATCCTGCTCGGCAAGGTCCGTGCCACGAAGCTCTTTGGATGGAGAGCATGGGGACGATCTTTCTGTCTTGCAGGAGTTGCTAATCGTAGCCTATTTTGGGCCTCACAGACGAGGCTTCAACTCTGGGGTGCAGCTCTGCCCATCACCCGCACGCCCCCTAGATGGATTTGGCGAGTCAGCTTTGTTCATTGGTTCGACCCCGCCGCCGCAGGCTGGGCAAGCCGGGATGCGGTGGATTTCGCGTGGTCGGCGTGCCATCGCATCGGCATCGCAGGCGTGTCGGATCACGCTTTGTCCTGCGTGGGTTCACTTCAGCAGAATCCGACGGTAGGCGATTGGCTCAGTGCCACACCGGCTCGGGCCTCTACCATTGAGGCCGCATGGCTCTCGGGAGTCCGGCTGGCCGAGCACATTGCTGCCTGGCCAAATAGAGCCTTGAGAGATGAGGCATGTGGCAGAGTGGGCAGCGTGATTTTCGAAGTCTTTTTGCCGAGCGGCTTGCAGGCTCGCGCGGGCGAGGAGGAGAGCCCTTTCCGGGTTTTTACTTTAGACTGCATGCGATGCAGCACTTGCAGATGCAGTGTCGAAGGATGCTTGTAGGGGCCATACAGAGATGCAAGCCTCGTGGAGAAGACAGCAAGTATGATGCCTCTGCGTCACGACTACGAAGCATGCTTCAGAGCCACGCATGTATGAGGACGGGGCCATCACAAGCGAGGAACCCACGCAGCGGGGCCTTCTGGGTACAGACAACACAACCTGCGGAGAAGCAACTCCTGCCACGTAGTCCAAAATCAAGATCTAGAGTTTAGAGGAAGACTTAACTTAGTTTTCAGCAGCACTACGAGGATGATGAGGAGTACGGATTTCACAGCATTGCGCAAGGCTAGCAGTCACGGATGGGGTTTGGAAGTGAACCGGATCATGAGGTGCAGGTGTTGGCATGGCTGACAGGAGTCTTGTCTGTCATCTGTATTGTGCGGGTGATCACGTGAGCCTGCACACCCAAATATCTCCTCTGACCAATGCCGGTGTCAATTTGCTTCGGGTCTTCAGAGGACGCCGGCATCCAGCTCGGTCCGTGTCCAAATCGCTTTGCTCAAGACCCTTCGACATTGCAAATCGCCTGAGGCCAAGACGGAGGTGTCTTCTTACCCGTGGAAGCAGATTTCGGCGCAGCAGCCGGCGAGGCTGTGGCTCGCTCGTTCACTCGACCTCTCGACCTCAAGCTCTGAAGTTTTACTCGAGCTTCGACCCCTCCAAGGTTTGGGTGACCGAACCTGCAGACGAGCCGAAGGGCAAAGGAAAAGGCCGTGGCTCTGGCAAGGCACAGATACTGGCAGCAGTGTCTTCGCATCTCGGCGGGACTCAGTGTCTCGCCCTGTGCTACGCAGGGTTGGAAAGGCAAAGCTGCGAAGTCAAGCCGATAGCCTGAATTTTTTCAGAGTGCCGGGTCCAGGCAAACGCTGATGAAGCTGTGACCTTGTGAAGACATCTCCTGCGAGAAAAGAACCTTTGCATTGGGGCTGGCGGTGTCTTGGGGTGAACACTTGAGCCATGATTCTGCATTGCCTGCAAAGCCTGACCGCACAAAGGGGAGGGGAGGGAGTGAGCCAGTGAGCCATGCAGTGCGGTTATGGGGCTGGCTACGCCGCACCAAGCCCTTACATGGCCAATGGCTATGGATGGGCTCCCCAAGGGCCGCTTGTCGCGATCTGGAGCGGGGCTCTTGCTCTTGCCTGCAGTGCGTTCAGCTCAGGCCTTCGATAAGTGGTCCGTCTGGCTGCGGGTACAGCGGCGAGGGCTTCCAGCAAGATTCCACAGGCACCACTGGCATGCAGAACGGCAAGAGCGGAAAGAATGGCAAGGGTGACGGCAAGAGCAGAGGCAAGAACGGCAAAGGAGGCCGGCGGCCAGCGTGTGCCTTTTCAATTTCGTGGAGCCTTGCAGTTGGAAGCTGATGACATCGCATTGAATTGTGCGAGGTGGCGACAGAGATCGTGCACAAAAGACATGGTCCAGTGAAGGCCATGCCGAGGCATCTTATTGTCCTCGACTCTGACTGCATTCCCATGGCGGGACTTTGCCGGTGTGTGCATTCCGAAATGTGGGAGCTGTGGGAGGCACTGTCTGGTTTCGATGCGATGTCAGTTGCGGCGAGCAGCTATGTCAAGAAGGCCCCCAAGCAGGCCTCCTTCGCTCTTCGAGTGCCGGTGCTCCTGTCCTCTCACTTTGGTCGTCTGCTGCCTCAGGTGAAGGCCCCGGCAGAGATGAATGCACCCTCGTACGAGGAGCGCAATCCGTACCGGCTCAAGAACAACATTCGTGCATGGCACACGGATGGTTCCACCACATCGGTGCCTGAACCCTATGGAACCTATCATGAGGCCACCGGCTGGAACCGCTGCTCATGCGACTCAGCATTCGCTCTTTGCCAGGCACAGCTGCCCCGTCCGCTCTTGGATGGCTTCAAGCGTGCTGGCTTCCAGGCCCCCACACCCATACAGGCGCCTCCGGGGCGGATCGCGGCGTAGCGGCGTTGCACTGAGATTTGCAGCTGTCAGGCACAGGTGTGGCCCATTCTAGACAGCGGTTGGGATGTCATCGGCATTGCCAAGTCCCGCGGCAGGAGAGTGCAGTGTGAAACAGGGTCTTTGTCAATGGCAGAGGACCGGCTCTGGCAAAACCCTGGGCTTCCTGGTCCCGGCTTACCGTTGGATGACCGCCAGCTACGTAGCAGGTATCCGCACCCTGATCATGGCACCCACGCGGGAGCTGGCCACACAAATCCATGATGAGGCGGTGCCCTCTGCATCACATTGCATCACATGTTGGCCGATGGCATGTGCTGGTAGCCAGATGCTGTCTTCACTGACAGCTGTGGAAGGCCAGCAAGTTCGCCCGGGCCTCTGGCTGCTCCAGCGCATGCGTCTACGGTGGCCAACCCAAGCGCGAGCAGCTGCCGGCCGTGCGGGCTGGAGCTCCCATCCTGGTGGCCACACCCGGGCGCCTCAACGACTTCTTGGAATACAAGGAGCTCAGAGATGCTCAAAGAAACAGCCAGCCCTCCGAAAATCCAGGACATCAATCTATCCGGGGTGGGGTACCTTGTCTTCGACGAGGCTCCAACCTCAGCGGGTTAGGTCTGTTTCTCGCGCCCTGTTGCTCCGTATGCTCCGTTCAGGCCGACCGAATGCTGGACATGGGGTTTGAACCCCAAATCCGGGACATCATGAAGAAGGTCGGCCTGGGCTTGTCTTGCAGTCACGACACCATGACTTGAAAGTTTCATTGGCGCCCGCGTGCTTGGTGCACTTTGCATCTCTTCTTTGGGCTGCAGCACCTTGCTGCGCTGTGCCGGAAGTTTGAAACGGGGATCCGATATGAGAAAGCGATGTCGTTGGACGTCTTTCCAATACTCAGTATACTGCTCACTTCCCACTTTTCCGCAGGTGCCCAGAAAGAGGCAGACGCTGATGTTCAGCGCCACCTGGCCCGAGGAGGCCCAGGGGTCCCAGGCGTCTAAGCCGTATTTGACAGAAAAGAGAAGGACATCCCTCCATGCAGGTGCAAAACCTCGCGTGCGAGCCTGAGAGCCTGAGAGCCCCAGCCGTAGCTGGGAGCACAGAAACGCCCCCAGCCTTTTGAGAAATGCCTTTAGAGACCAGCCTGTAGAAGGGGTGAACAGCCTACGGCCACCTATGGCCGGTTTAGCACCGAAAGTTCCCTTTGGCGTAGGATCTTGTGGAGTGGCGAGGGTAAGGCCTCTTGTGAGCGTCCGAGGCATGATTTCCTCAGCTCTCCCATCCATGTGCAAGTTGGCGACACGTCCTCTTTATCGGCGAACGAAGACATCAGTCAACAAGTCTGGATGCTGAATTCTTCGGATGACAAGGATGCGGCTTTGGCAGCTAGACCATGCCATTATGCGTGGCATCTGATTGCTTGCCACTTCGATTTTCGAGCCTGCCTGCCGCTTGTGACAAGCTCTGACAAGGTAGAGGCACTGCAGCTCTATGGGGGTCCTCGCCAGCGAGTTCTGGTGTTCGTGGCAATGAAAAAACAGTGTGATGCAGGGGTGCCCAGCATGGCCCATGGCGGTAGCCGCACCTCCAAATTGCAACCGGTCCTGTCACTTCCTTCCAGATGGTGATGCGGATGCTGCGCAAGTACAAGATCTCGGCCAACACCATGCACAGCGACAAGGACCGAGATTTACCAAGCGAGCGTGCGCTTGCGCTCGGAGGCCTTTCTTAAAGCCATGCAGGACCAGCAGCAGCGAGAGGAGGCATTGCAGCAGTTCAAGACGGGCGAGACGGCAGTGCTCATTGCCACGGACGCTGCAGCCTGAGACACTGGTTGACAAGGGCACCAGAGAGGAAGCCTCTCTCCCGTCTCGCAGCTCGGAGGTCGCGGCACGTGGGCTGGACATAAAAGGCCGGCCAGGAAGTCTAAGTTGGCTGTGCAGTGCTTGCTTCTGCAGGTGTGACCCTCGTCCCGAACTCGGTCGAGTTTGGTAGAGAAATGGCAGAGCCGCTTGCAAAAACGTTGCGAGGTCATCAACTACGACTCCGCCAACAGCACTGAAGATCACGTTCACAGAATAGGCGGATTTTTGGTGCACGCAGACTGGTGAAAGCAGCTTTGTGGGTGCCAGGAAGAACAGGCCGCGCAGGCCAGAAGGGACACAGCATCACTTTCCTCACCAAGTCAGGCAAGGCATCTATGACCCGAGGCAGTGCAGCATGCAGAAGCCTGTCTGCTGTCAGGTGAGGATGCCTGGAAGGCTATCGGCATCGCAGAGGTTCGGCTTTTCCTGTGCGTTTGCATGAGCCGCCGGTCCTCAGCTTCTTGCGGAGCATTCGCTTAGAGCAATTCTTTTGAGGTTATGCAGAAGGCGGGCTGCGCCGTCCCTCCGGAGATGAAGCAGGCTCGGGCACCCCTGGGTGATCTCACTTTCACACGTCCGCACTCGGGGCAGTGCTCACTCTCTCCCTCCGTCTCTCCATGTCTGTCTCAATCTTTCTCGCTCGCTCGCTCGCTTTGACTCACTCTCTCTCTCTCTCTCCCTCCCTCCCGCCCTCCCCCTCTGGAAGCACCACGGCTCAGGTGCCCTAGGAGCGGGCAATTCGTCTTGGACTGTTTGAGCCGCATGCATCGTTTTGCTGCCATGGACATGCAAGCTGCTGATCATAGCACAAACCCTGGTTGCAGCGCTCAACGTGCAGACGAACCCTGCCATGTCAAGCGCAACAAACACAACACAATCCAGTCTGAGAACATGCCCGTTGCCTCAGGACGTGACACTGTAATGCTAAGGTTGGGGATCGATGCGATGGGAGATGACAGCAGCGGCCCCAAAGTGGTGTGCCCGAGCTGAAGAGCTGCTGGTACTCCCTTGCAGAAATCCAGTCGTCCCTGCATCTATCCCGTCTGGCAAACAGAACATCCTCCTCAGGTACAAGCACTCCAGTGTCCATCCCTTGGCGCCGTTGGCATTACCCTGGCATGTGCCTGTATCCAACGTGAAGTGCTTGCGGGACTCCGCTATCAAGTCGCCGTCGTCCCACTCCTCGACTTGGTTCTGAGTTTTCTGTGTCATTTGTCGCAACTGTGGTTGAAGAGTACGCCGCAGGCCGGCCATGGCCACGACTCCAAGGTGGACTCCGAGGCGCAGTCAACAGTGAAGGGAGCCAAGGCAAGCCCGTCGCTAACGAGCCCACCGCGAACAATAGCGACGTCGGCATCCCGCCAGGCCCAGCATCCTGGAACCGCTTGCAGCCCTTGCAGTACCTCCTGCTCTGCGGAATTCTGCGGATGGGTAGATGGCCCTCCCCAAGCATCGGTGTGGCGAAGACCAATGTTTTTCTGGCCTCTATCATGTTTGTCGCGCCCCTGTGTGGGAGGCGCCCGCGCTGCCAAAGCCAAGGGTGCAGGAACTGGGCGAGCAGTTCCTGCCTCAGCCGGCTCCTCCTTTCCTTGCGCTTGCCATCATGGATACGTGCGCAGCGCATCATCAATGGTGGCAATCGGCTTGGCCGCAGTGTTGACAAGGACAGGTCGGGCTGGCCCCGACGTGCCTAACCAGACAAGAAGCGCTCTTGCGCTTCCTGTCACCTTCAGCATGCTACGGTGCGGTGTCCAATCCAGCCCTGCCTGGCATCCCACTGCACCATCCTCTTTGAAACTCAGTATTGTTCGACACCTGACAGGCAGTACTGATGTCCTTGCAAGCATCCTTCATCAAGGATTCGACCTGACTATGGATTGCCCGCAGCAATATTATCAGGCTTGTAGCTCGGACGTATCTGATGTTAGTTGTGCAGTGGATCCATTCTCCAGTATGCCAGAAGTGGGGTACCGTGCCCTTGAAAATCACAACACTTTCACCTCCGTGCCATTCAAGCCCAACAGCACGGCGCCGCACAGGACGAGTGCGGACGCTTGCTGATCTGCAAAAATAAGGTGAACGATCTCGTTTTTCCGACAACCACAGCCATCCTCCCAGCGGGCTCGGAAACGGCCTCTTGCCCAAGCAAAACGCGTCCGCGCCTGGAAGTTCTTTACAGACAGCGTGGGCGCATTGCCGCAGGCAGCCCGGGACGAGCTCCAGGTTGTTGACTGTTGACATCCCCCAATTTTGGGCAATTCCCATGGGAACAACCGGCAAACCGATTTCAGTGATGTGCCGTCTCCGCTACGAGCTCTACATAATGGACGTTACATCGGCGTTCGGGCAGACTGGGAGATGCGAAAGGAGGGGGCATTGTACGCATATTTTCCGAAGACAGGCATGCCTGGATGCCCGTAGTGTGCGTTAATCGAGGTGCTCACTGCAGTGTACGAGCTGTACGAGCTAGTCTATGCCCGGTCGTCCTGGAGGCGAAGCGTACAGTGAGAAAGGTCTTGGGGTGCACAGCATCCGTGTTTGATCCGTGCTTTTTATGATGCTGCGGAACTTAAGCAGTTGGACATGGGACTCAAGACCAGGGGATGTGCTGAGATCGTCCTGCTTGACATGGACGGCTTTCTCCAAGGACATACTCAGCTGATGGATGGTTCGCGTCAGAGATTGAAATTTGGCAATGGCGCCGGGTCTATGGCGACAAAGCGAGTATCTTGCGACTTTGAGCGCCGGATTTCCATGCGCCGATGCATTGAGGAGAAGCTCGCCCCGATCAAATTGTCCACCTCGCTGGGTTCGGAAGCCTTGGCAATGGACGATGGGCTTGCCGAGCTGGAGTGGATCCGGGCGATGTTCACAGAGGTGGTTGTTCCTGGATCAGCCGCGGCCTATGTGAGCCGCTTTAGACCTGATGGTTCAGTGGCGGTGGTCAGACAAACTGACCCGACAGCGGAGGCGATCCTCATCACCGACGCTCGGGCACTCTACGACTTGTTCCATCGTCGATCAGAAACAGCCGGGCTGTGCCGAAGGGCGCAAATCGACGTGGAGTTGCTTGCCGCGTTTGCGCAGCCCCTGAAAGCTGACGTAGATATTGGCTTCCCGAGATCTACCTGCTCGCTGACTGTTTGACCAAGCGGCTTGGCTCTCATGGGAAAGGTCATGAGCTTGGCAAAGTCTGCCGTCCGTGAAAGGGGTCTGAAGCTCCTAGCTGCCTAGCTGCTGTGTCGGATGCAGCTTCTCCTGACCTGGAGTCTTTCCCTGATGGATGTAATCAGCTCAGGTCTCAATCGCTTGTGGTTTTGCCATGAACATCCGAAGGGGTAGGCTTGCAAGACGTTCGTTATGCTAAAACTTGTCTGCCGGAGGCGCCAGTGGTCTTGGTCTACAGTCCAGTAGAAAAAGACAAAGGTTCTGATTTCCTTGGGGGGTCGTCAGGCCCGGAGAACGAGGAAAGTAAACTCCTAGTGATACCGCATGCGAACTGCATTGGCCCCTGGTGGGGGAGCCGGTGTGGTGGTGTACAGACAGCAAAGTAGCAACAGCACCAAGAAATCACGTGCCATGCTGAAACAGTTTTGTTCTCAAATCTTTATCTTCATTCTGATTGAGGGCTTGTTCCTCAACCCCAGCCACTGCAGCGCGCTGCTGGCTGGGGTGGCTCTTTTTGGCAAGGGCCTTCAGCCGCAAATCTAGTCAGATTAGTTTCTGAGCCATCAGAGCCCGAGCGGCATGGCTTGCTTGCCGCCGCGCAAAAAGAACGTTCGGGAGTCCCTCCCTTTCTCTGTCTCTCCCTCTCTTTCGCTTTCTCCCCCTCTCCCTCTCTTCTCCCTGTCTCCCTTCTCCCTACTTCTCCTCCTCCTCGTGCTCCTGCTCCTTCTCCTGCTCCTGCCCCATCTGCTTCAGCTTCTCTTTCTCCTTGTCCTTCTCCTTCTGCCACATTTTTTGTGGGTGTCTGGCTCTGTATCTGTGTATGCCTCTGTGCCTGCCTGTCAGCGCACATGCGTGCCATGCACTTCGCATCTTGCGCACACTTTCTGCCCTTTGAGAAGCTGTCGGGGTACAGCACATGCAGTCCCCTTAAAATCAGTATCTTCCACGGCCAGTCTGCCGCAATTCATGCTTTATTGCAATTTGCGAGGTCGTTGATCGGATGCTGTGGAGACGGCAGCAGTCCCAGCAGCCCCGGCCCCAGGTCCCCCCAGGTCCCGCGGCCGCCTCAGCGCCCGGCTGAACCATCAATTCTGATGTGCCGAGGAACGATTCGCGATGGGACAACTTGCCGAAGGTTTCGATGCATTTCGACTGGCTTTTTTCCTCGAGAGCACAGCCATGTTCGAGGTCCTGATGGTGGCCGAAAAACCTTCCGTAGCCAAACTGATTGCGGAGATCTTGTCTGGGGGCCGCATGCGCTTTCGCAAAGGCCAGCAATGGTTCCGCATGGTTTTGTACCTTGGACTTGGCCCCAGCCGCCAAGGCCAAAGCCGAGCCGTGCAAATCTACGAGTTCAACAGCTGGTTTCCGCCAGCACATCAACAGTGTCGGATCATGCAGGCCACGGAGTGTGGGAATAAATCGAGGCGTTTCTAGTGACTGCAAGGCAATTGTCCCTTCGCAAAACCGACGCCCGAAACCAGGTAATGCTGGAGCGTCGGGTCGATTTCCACGTCAGGTACTGCATGCATGGACCGCATGGAGCATAATCTAGAATCTAGCAGACTCTAGCAGCACACCACCACGAAGCAACACGTAAAACCCTGAGCATGAGCACTGCATCGGGTCCGGCAGACCTCCACCATCGGCCACGTTTTTGGAAACTTGGCAGTGCAAAAACGTCAAGACCCGAAGGACGCTGGAACCTGGTGTTGGTGCCATGACGTGACAGCTTCTGTTACAGTAGAGGTGGTGGAGCATTGCACCAAGGATTGGACTTCAAGGAAAATCGCCCAAAAGATATTGCGGAACTTTTTCATGATCCGTGCAAGAAGACCATCGAAGATGGCACGGCTGCGTGGTAGCGCATTCAAGCGATTCAGACCTTGACACTACGGGGCATTGCAGCATTCCTTCACCAAGGCCAAGAACAGGATCGTCGAGCACTTCCAGGACAGCAGAAGTTCACCATTTCCTGGCCCGGGCAGCGCCAAGCAGGCCACCCCCCCGCCCCAGGAGCTGGCGGCAGAAGCCGACTACTTAGCGCTCTGGCTCGACTGCGACAAGGAGGTGCGTGGCGTAGCACACGGAGCCGCAGTTGAGGGCTGAAGATTATTTTGAAATGGTGCCTGTGAAGTTAGAGACTCCAGTGCTGCCGCAACCAGGGAGAGAACATCTGCTTCGAGGTCATCTCTCTGTGTGCCGGCCACAGACCGCACGGAGACTCGGAGAACATTACTCAGAAGCTATCCAGGCGAGAACATCCCGCGCGATAACATCTACAGGCCCCGTATGGCCCCGTATGGTGAAGAGCATAGAGGGTCGGAGCTCGTAAAGCTCCGATGTCATGCGTCGTTCTGCGGCTCTTATCGCTCGCAGGGCCCAGTTCTCCGCCTTAACTGAGCCGGAGCTGCGAGGCCGGTGAGATGGCCTGCCATAGACTCTTCGCTCTGCGTGCGCTCCGCTTCTGCGGGCACTGGAGAGGTGCCTACAACAACTTGGGCCGGCCGGACAAGCTGGCGGCCCAAGCCGTGGATGCCTCAGCTCCAGACAGGGCAAGGGTCTGTCTCTGTACCTGTTTGTCTCTGCCTCTGTCTGTGTCTGTGTCTGTGTCTCTGTGTGTGTCTCTGTGTGTGTGGACCTCAGGTGGATGCTCGGCAGGACGGGCTGGTTCGCCGGTTCGCAAGTTGTCTGTTGTGCGGAACGGGAAGCGCACAGCGGCAGGAGCTAGACCTGAAGATCGGCTGCATCTTCACGCGGCTCATGACTCGCCAGTATTTGCGCTACGCAGTAGAGAAGTCCCTGGATCCAAAGCCGAGGGGCCGAGGGCAAAAAGCCGTGAGAACTATGCGAATTCTGCGAGGTTCCGCCTGCGAGATCAGACTTGCTTGAGCTACGGGCCTTGCCAGACACCCACACTTTGGTTTTGCTGGGCGCTCAAGGAAGGTCGGGCGAGGTTCCGGCACAAGATTGCATGCTGATCCCACAGAGGCGTTGAGAGGCACAAGGAGATTCAAAGCTTCCAGAGGCAGAGTGGGATGGGGTGGCCGGGGTCGTTTTCGTCTTTTGTCACTCTGTCGAGGCAAGAGTTCTACAAGCCCAAGGTTTCTGTGAACTTGGACGGCTGGCCTCTGGAGTTCGAGTGGCTCCAGGGCCAGACCTTTGATGCAGGCGCGCACGCGAGCAGAGAGCGGCGGCAGGAGGAGGGCGGTTGGACCAGTGCTTGGAGACTGTGAAGGTCGCGTGAAGTCATTGCAGTCGGCGAAGCAGTCGGCGAAGCATGCGGTCGTCAAGGAGCTCAGGCCAGGTCGCGAAGTGCGAGATTGCTGAGATGGCAACAATTCGAATCGAAGGACGACTGCCAAGACCCTGAAAAAGCCGGTTGGCCGCGCCCTCTTGCCGGCTATCAGGGCATGCAGTAGGTCGCAGGCAGTGGGCACCATGGTGTTCACATCTGCAGAGGCCTGAACACCGTGCAGCTGCTGAAAGCCGCGAGTACTGGTCTCGGCCGCTCGACTCAGTCGCCATGCAGCTTAGCTTCGAGCGGCTTGCAGCCGCTCCCAAACTGAGGAATGTCACCGGTGCAGTGTATGAAGGTGGCTGAGCATCTCTACACCTCCGGCTACATCTCTTATCCCCGCACCGAGACCACCAGGTTCCGGCTGTGTGACATCTGCCTCTCCAGCAGAGCAGCTGGGTTCTCCTCTGCAGGTACTCGGACACATTTGACCTTCACGCAGCCTTGCGAGAGCAAGCAGACCATCCGGCTTGGGGAAAGACGGTGAGCCATTTGCTGCGCCAAGGGCAGATCCGGAACCCGAAGACTGGCCGCGATGTGGGGGACCACCCACCCATTACTCCTATGAAGGCCGCGCCCCGGGACGAGTTCAGCAAAGGCGAGCCGCCCCGCAAGTGGGCCACATGGTGACACGGTGCCACAGGGCGACCAGGGCTAGGGTGGGAAAGGGGTTTGGGCCTTGGGAGGATCTGAATGGCGACTCTACGACTTCATCACCAGGCCAGGTGTCAGCTTCTGGTCTTTGTGGGCATTTCCAGAGACCGCGCCGACTGTCCAAGTGTTCAACAGCCAGATTCGTGCTGCGGACACACGAACCTCCTCATGAGGCACTTCATCGCCTCACTGATGCCGGACGTGGAGTATGACGAGAAGGATCCGGACTCTTGGACACAATGCAGCTTGCCGAGAGCTTCAAAGGCCCTGATCGTGAACGTGGGTGGCGAAGACTTTGCTTACACCTTCCACGAGATGCGGGAGAGGCCCTTTGTCTTGAAGCCATCAGTGTGGCCTCCTGTAAACCTCCGATGTTGACCGTAGGGGCTTCCTCTTCGCCATGCCCTGGAAGAGCAAAGAGTTAAATCTCAACGAGATCGACTGGGCCTTGCCTCGGCTGGCACCAGGGAGCCCTCTCCGTGTGGAGGAGGTTTGGGTCGAGAGCGATTTCACAAAGCCCCCAGACTACTTGCCAGGAGCTCGCAACTGGCAGGCTCTGAATCGCTAGGAAGCCACACGGAGCTGAGGAAGGAGAGTGAGCTGGTGGCTCTGATGGACAAGCACGGCATTGGCACGGATGCCAGCATCCCGCAGCACGTGGTGCCTGAGCTGAGAGTTGCTGTTTGGAAGCATCGTGACTCCTAACTCTTTCTGAGGAGAACATCTGTAACCGGAACTATGTGATGGTCTGCGGTCCTGGAGAAGACGGCCAGCGTGGCGAGAGAATACCCAAGGGAGGCAAGAAAGGCAAGGGGAAGGCGCCAGGAGGGTGTCGTTGTTGCCGTGCCTTCGCCTTTGACATTCCTCGAGAGGGCAAAGGCAAAGACGGCAAGGCTCAAGGCGGCGAGAAGCCTCAGTCGCGGCACATGGCGCCAGTCTCAATGCAAACGTGCACTGTCCAATGTTGTTTCCAAGACGAAAGAAACCCTTGCGCAGAGGTTCCGACACCACTGGGACTCAGCTTCTGCGCAGCTTTCGAGGAGGGCAGGGCAGGGCCTATGGCTGGAGTTAAAAGCAGCTTCGCTTCGAAAGGCTCCAGGCAGGGGCAATGCTCAAGAAGGACACAAGACACAAGACACGCGGCGGACTTTTCCACCTTCCAATGGGGAAGGTTTCCAGTTTCCAGCAACAACCTGGCATCCACAGCGGCAGACCCTGAGTGCGCCATACAAGCGTTCTCATTTGAGACTGGTGTGCAGAAAAACCACCTATTGTCAACTACGAACAGAGCGAGAGAGCGAGAGAGAGAGAGACCCGAGTCCCGTCAGCACGCTGCCCCACAACACCACAAGCGGGGGACCAACCCTGGGAGGCGATGCTCTGGCATCCTCGAAACCCGCGCCCTCAATGTGGCCGTGGCGGACGCAATCACCACGGCTTGGGTCCGAAGGTTCTGCCATCTCGGACTTGGTGGTACCATGGGGTTGGTACTGGTGTCTGTCGGCTTGCTGCGGCTGCTGTTTGCGCTTCGGTGCTCGACTTCCTAAGTGTCCTGCCGTCTGAGAGGGGGTCTCTTGGGTTGTTGTGGTCGTGGTTGGCGGTCTTGTGCCCCCCTCTGCGTCTGCTGCGCGCTGTCGTTGTCACTTTGCGGCGTGGTGTCCTGTTGCAGTGGTATGCTTGCATCAAGGGTTCGCTCCCCAGCTGGGGGCTTCTGAGGGGCTGGGGTGTAGAGCGTTCCGGAGTGCTGGTGGTGAAGTGCACAGTCCATCCTGTCCTCCCCCGCGTTGATTCGGAACTTTTCAGCTTTGTTCCGGGTGCGGGTGGCTCCGCCTCCCTCATGTTTGCGGTTCCAGGACTGCTGTGCGGTTTGGCGTCTTGGGCTGGTGGCGGCGCTGGAGGAGTCTTGATTGGTTGTTGGGCGGGAATGTGGGGAGGAGTTCCCTTGCAGGGATGACTCCTGAGTGGTAATCCAGGCATAGTGTTCCCTCATGGTCATGCCTGGGATGGCTCGAGTCCTTTTTGGAGGAAGGGGTTGACCGGTGGTCGCCAGGAAGGGTGAGTTAGGGGGTCGCATCCTCGGTTGTGTCCCCCCCTGTACCGCGCTGGTGGTGTTTTGGGGTTGTGGTTCGCCGGGGGCGGCTGCCGTCGGTGGCTGTGGCAAGGGTTGGTCTGTGGCTGGTTGTGTCGGCGGTCGTCGGCTGTGCGCTCTCTGTCGTGGGTGTCACTTGGTCTTGTGGCCCCCATGCCGTGGGGGCGGTTGTGTGTTGTGCCTGCGGGTGGGTGTCTCCCGTCTGTGCCATGTTCCCGCTGTTGTGTCGGCTGCCCACGGGTCGTAGGTGGTGGCAAAGGTCACACCGTAGGGGCCGTAGGGTCGGAGTGGAGTGCCAGCTGGGGGGTGGCCTGGTCCGGTGCGGCGGTGTCGCCGGTGGGGGGCGGGATGATGTGTCGGAGGTTCCCCCGTCGTCGTAGTTTGGGAATCCGCAGTCAGCTGCCGTGTAGCCAGAGTGGGTGGTCTGCTGTGTTTGTTGCGGTGCCTGTTGTTGCTGGAAGAGCTGCCAGGCTTTCGGCGATCTGCTGGACCGGGTTGGGCGGAGGGGCTTGCGTAAGCAGCAGGGTTCCGCCTTGGTGGGGTCCTGGCCAAGTTCGCCCTTGTGTCTGCTGGGGCTGCTGTGGCTGGTGGTGCATGTGTGCTTCTCCTGTGGCTGGTGGAGTCGTGGGGGTGTTGTCGTACGGCGTGTCGGGATTGTATTGGCTCATGTGCGGTCCTGTCTGTTGTTGCCAGTGGTATTGCTGTGGATAGGTGTGGAGAGGTTGTTCTCCCCCTGGCAGTGGTCCTTGGAGTAGGTGTGCAGCAGGTTGCTGCGGGTGGTGGGGTGTCCCCCATGTGTGGTCGGTGTTGGCATGTGATTGTGGGTGAGGGTGTCCTTGTGGCGGGTAAGCTTGTGGTTGCTGCGGCTGTGCGGAGCTGTGCGAAGGCTGCGCTTGCTTGGCTCGCAGGTGGTTGGGATGCGGCTTGTTGCGGTAGCTGTCCTCCGCCACCTCCCCCGCTGCTGGTGGTTAGTCACTGTCGGCGGCAGGGCTTCCCCCGCTGTAGCTGTTTCTGGCTTTCTCGGTGGGAGCGGGCCGGCTCCTGCCATTTCGCTTCCGATTCTCGTTCCTCTGCCGCTCGGGTGCGCAGGCGGCGGTCCCCCACTTCCATGTGAGGTATAGACGCCAAGGTCGTCAGCGTGAGCAGCGTTGCCGCCCAACAGAGCACGGCTGTCCCCCGGGAGACCATGTTGCTATCTCTCAGGAGGCCTTGGGGCTGTTGTTGAAAGGCGGTGCTGCAGCATCGTCAGCGTTGCTTCTTGCATGCCATCTGCAAACAGTGCCTCCTATGCTGGTCGGGCGTCTGAGGGCTCTGCACTTCAACAAACATGATTGAAACATGGACTGCATGTAGTGAAAACATTTTTGCTCTCTCCTCTCTCGTCTGGCTGTCTGTTCCGTGGTGGGTGCAGCTTCTCAGGCAAGGCCTTCATCCTGCTGTATCCCCCCCGGTTCTGTGCATAGACTGCGGAGTGAAGAGTGTAGCTATATGCAGGATCCCCCTCCGTGGGAGATTCCTCTGGCTGTTTGGTGTGAGGTTGTCCAGTATGCTTGTTTGCTTGCCGCTCGCCCCTGGGACGTCGAACTTTGCCACGAAAACTTCTGTCAAACTCTGCCACATCCCCTCGCCATGTGGCCCCAGAGGGACCAGTCCGCCCAGGCCTCGGTGGGGCGTCTTCCAAGGTGGAGCATCACCCTCATGTGGTGGGATTGGACGGAGTTGGCCGCCTTCAGGAGGCGGTGGTTCACTGGCCAGGTTTCGGTGGCATAGAGCGCCGAGTTTCTGACTAGCGAGGTGTATGCAATGAGGCGGCTGCGGAGGATTGTGCGTGCTTGTAGTATCTTTCTGTGTTTGGCAAAACTCTGTCTCCCCCGCTTGCTCATTTCTGCCACTAGGCTCCCCAAATGTGATAGGCGAGCCTAGTGTTGTGATTGTTGTTTTGTGGGGCGCACATGGCACTGTCGTGCCGCCAATTTCGGACGTGCCGCCCCCTTCGGGTCTGCTGAAAAGGATGGCTGTCTTGGCCGGGTGGATGCTCAACCCATCCTCGGCGAACTCGGCCTCAAGGTGCTTGAGCAGCAGCTGGAGGTGGTTGCGGTCTTGGCTCCACAGGGTTCCCCCTTCTCGTCTGGCTGTTGTGGTGGGGTCGCGTCGATGGCGGCTTGAAGGTCCCGTGCTATGATCGCCCCAAAGAGATCTGGGGAATCAGGGCTGCCCTGCCGGATGCCATTTGTCTGCGGGACCGCAGCCGAGCCCAGCACCAGCACAGGGGGGGGGAGAGCGACGGCTCAGAGCTCATGCAACGATCCATGCAGAGTGGCTCTCCAGGTCAGCCTCGCAGCCGGGGGAAAGAATAGAGGCAGCCATGGCGACCATGATTCCCATGGAAGTCTACTGGAACGGCTTTGCAGATGCAATGGTGGGGCAGCTGCAGCTCATCAGGGCCCATGCTGCACAACTACCGGAGCACGACGCCTTGGTCACCATGGTACGTACAACGCTTCCGGCGGACAAGGGGGAACGGCCTCACCAGCGGCGACTTTGCGGAAGACCTGGCACAAGTGCTCCTGATGGTCGAAACGGGGTGCGTGCAGCTCCACGAACCTATGCCGGCGTCCGTCACCCAGGCGGACATCCAACTAGCAGCTCGGCAAGTGCAGCGCGCAGCCCACCTTCTCAGTGCTGCGAGAGACGCCTCTTTCAACGGGGACCTCACATGGAACACAGAGAGACACTGGGCAGAGCTTGTGAACCTTCTCCAACCTGGCGCCAACTACCTGGAGATGAGAGGGGAGGCCTTCCTCAACGCCAGGCCCGATACAAGCCACAGGGAATGGCCCGGGCACCTTGCAGCCCATCCTGCAGACGTGCTCGCGCGAGCAGGGGGGGGCGAGCGAAGCAACGACCAGAACTGCAAGCACAGTGGCAGCCAACACGGAGCTGTTACAAGCCGCTGAAAACTTCCGAAAGCTGGTGCCAAGCCTGGTGGGGGACCAAGTCCCAATAGCGGTGCCCCTCCTGCGCAGCATAGATGCTTGGCAGCAAAGCACCTTCGGCAGGCAGATAGCGGTGCAAGACGGCACCCAAACGGATGAGACAAGCTTCCCGGGGGGAGCGCCTAGCCTGGACTACCTCGACCCGACAGAGAACCACGTCGACTACCAAGAGGAGATTCGCGACGACGCCGTGATGGCACGACAGTGCCCACTGCGAACGCTGAGCCAGAGACGGACAAACAGGGGGAGAGCCCTCCACCATGTGCAGCTTCGGAGAGAGCGCCTGGCCTAGACTACCTCGACCCACGACGAAGGCCAGGACGCGACGATGCCGTGGGGGACAAAGCCCGATGCGAACGCAGAGCTGGAGGCGGACAAACAGGGGGAGAGCCCTCACTCACATGCAGAGAGACGTTTTCCGTGGATCACGCTTGTGGGAACCACGGCCAGCCAAGCAGAACGGCTACTCACAGACAGCCTGAGAGACGGCATCAACGCGTTGGGGGAAGAAGACATGGAAGGACATAGCACAGCAAGTGCTAGCGACTCCATGGCCACGACGGTCCCATGGATGGCAGCGACAGCGGGCACACCGGCACTTTTCCCGAACCTGGCCGGGGGGACGCAGCTGGACCTCAGCGAGAGCCCTACTGAGCAAGCCTTCGCAGCAGTGAGGGGGAGGCGCCCGTCCAGTCATGACGACGATGACGGCGGCAGCCACCGTAGACGCCGCATGTTGGGTGCACACTATGGCAGGCATGGTCCTTACTAGTGGGGGGATAGCCTGGTTTATTTCGGCGATAGCCAAGTGTTGTTTTGGGGGGGAGCCTGGTAGTGAAGACCCGGCACACGCTCTGAGATGCAAGCCAGGTCACCAAGCCCCAACCTTAAAGGGGGAGCACTCCGGCTAACAATATACTCGAGCATTGCACTTGTTAGTTACCTGTGTTGTGGTGGAAGAACGTGTGCAGCATGGGGACAAGCCCACATGCCGACCTGGCCAGGCCCTCAGTGCAGCTTTGTACGACTTTGGTGTACTTCTGCGGTTGCTTTAGGGGGGTTGGTCGTTTGGGACGTGGAAACAAGCAGCACTGGGGGCATTCCCCCAGGCACCTTTCGTTTACAGCCGAGCCCTTCAGGAGAAACTCCACAGGGCACAGACAGTGCGAGCCAGGACACTCAACCCCAAACCTCGGGGGAGCACTCCTGCTACAACAACATAGTCACTCATACAGTAAGTCAGTAAGTAGTCACCCGTTTTTGCTGCAGAGAGACTGAGTGCAGCGTGTGGCAATGTCCGCACGCAGTCCTGGCCCTCAGAGCCAGCACGAACTGAAGGGGGTCTCCACGTGCCTTTGCAGTCCTGCAGTCCCAGCACTTCTAGATGGGGGGAACACTACCTACGTTTGGTTGCTGTGGTGTTGAAGAAGCAGGCAGCACAGGGGGCGGAGCCACCTTGCCCTTTCTTTACAGCCGAGCCCCTCAGGAGAAAACTCCAGGGCGGATGCGAGCAGACGCCCCGCGAACTGCGGGTGTGCGCTCGCGCACGAGACCTGGACGCTGTCGCGACCCCCAAGCCCTGTAGAGAGAGAGAGAGAGAGACAGACCCACCATGGTGTTGTTTGCTGATACGAAGACAGCGCGCTTGGGGGTGCTTGGGGCGAACCGCACTAGCCGTGGGATCTCTAGCGAGTCGCCGCCGCCGGATCCCGGAGGTGGGAATCGCTCAGAAAACTGCTGGGGATGTCGGGGCCTTCAAGAATGTGCCCACACACCCGATACAAGCGGGGTTCGAGACAAGCTCATGGGAAGCAGGTTGCTCCGGGAGTGACGCGGAGGGCCCATGTTGGACCATTGGATGCTTGCGCGAGTATGGCAATTCGCACAAGCAGAACTCGGGCTTTGCAACACGGAACTTGCTCGACCTCATTGATCTGACGATGCTAAGCAGGCGCTTCAACCAGGTTGCCGCAGTGATCATGTTGATGCTCGCAGCCTATCTCAGGCCCGCGGAGGATCCGGTGCAACCATCGCGTGTGCATGCGCCTTGCACCCTAAACTCACATCCAGAATAGCGCCACCTCAAAAACCGGTCTGGCAAACGAGACGACAATGCTGGACAGCCAGACAATTCCTTTGTTGTATGAAGGTTCTTCGGCAGGGCACACGCAGGGCGCTGCTGTTCTAACTTGTACAACATGTAACACCTTTCCACGATCGACTTCGCCCATACCGCTCCCTCAAAGCCCTCGCCACGTCCGGCCTCCCCGACCCCCCCCCCGGTGCACTTGCAATTGCAGCACCAAGGTTCACGATGCTCACTCGCCACTGGAAAACTCTGTATTGAGCATGCGGTGGCCAGGAGCTGGATGCAGAGCTGTGCCGGCCGCCCATCCGAGCCTACATGGTGTCGGAGCTGCAAATTTGACCAATACCCGTGCGTAAGGAGGCTTTCTGCATGTGCCAGTAAGGAAAAGCAATGCCTACAGGTGGCGGCAACTCGACAAATTCTCTGTGCATGTGCCCCGTTGGGAGGGAGTATAATTCATTGAACCAAGGAAGGAATCCTGGACAAGGTTGCTCGACACGATCAGTCCCATGGATTTCTGCACAGGATTCTGTCACAACTGTGTTATTACCTCCTGAGGAAGATGTTGTCAACGAGAACATCAAACTCTTCGAGACGAAGTTCCACAGCTTCAGGCTTGGCCGTGCAAAGTCCTCCAGCTGAGTTGAGTCATGTCTCCTGGCCCTGCAAGGGGACGCTTGAGCCAGCTGGATAAGTTCTTCGTTTCGAAGGAACAGATTGGCAACAGCATGGGATACCGCGGTGCAAGCGTCGATTGGGGTGGAGGCGGCGGAGGGGGCTGGAACAGCGGCTGGGACAATGGTGGTGGCGGCGGCTACGGGAGAGGTACTGGTGGCAAGAACGGCCGTGGAAGAGGTGGAAAGTGGCACTAAGTGCGAGCAAACTCTTGGAGGGATCGGAGAGCGACGCAGCGACATGAAGAAGGAGCTGAGCAGCTGAGTGAGAAGAGCACGAGAGGAAGGAGCTTGAGGTCGGCCTGGCGAAGACGGGCCGACGGGCACTGATCATCGAGGTCGTCTTGGAGAGCGGAAAAGCATCAGACATGCTGCAGATGCATTCGGATTCGGCCTTGAATTGTTGGTGATCTGCAGTTGGAAGCCGGTTCTTGGGCATCACGGGGTTCGGAAGTTAGTCCCGTCGTTCGTTCGAAGGCTCGCGGATAGTGGTGTTTTATGTTAGCAGCATCAGGACCAGAGCCAGAGCACCACAAGGTCCACAGAGCACACGTCCTGAAAACAGAGTTCCCAGAGTTATCGAGCCAGAGCCGCGCCGATGGCGAAGAGCGCATGGTGGGTTTGGGCGTCTGCCTGAACCAATGGGTTCTTCTTCGGGCCAGGAGAGTGAGAGGAGTTCCAGTGAGGTCCAGGATGTGAAGAAGTCCTGCGGCTTTGCGCCACAGTCACAGGCCGCGCCAATGTGGGCTCAGAGCTCGGTTTCCGGAAGCTGAGCTGAGCTCAGCTGAGCTCTTGAGCTGAGGTGGGTTTCAGCCGCACGGCGGATTTGGGCGCAAGTGGAACGGGCTCGTCGGAAACTTCCGTGCCGGGCATGAGCGAGGAGCTCCTCGAGCAGAGCCGTGCGTAAGAGTCTCAGGGGAGCGAAGCGCTGCGAGCGAAGCGCTGCGAAAAAGCGAAGCACAAGCAACAAAACAAAGCAAAGCGCATCCAAACGCACATCCAAAAACACTTTTCCTAAACCCAGACTTCGCACAGCCCAGGCCGGGTGGATCTTTGGAGGAGAAGTTGGAGGCCGTCATCGACGTCTTCCGGAGCAGTCAGCGCCACCTCGAGAGCTGCCGGGAAGCTTTGAGGACGTGGGCGGAAACGACGTGAAAAAGCGCTGTAAACAAAACGTGCATTTTGCATTTCAGGAGACAGGCGCTGGAGAGGTGCATCGAGGGGTCTTGTTGTTTGAGAGAGGGCGGTGTGCCAAACTTATTGCAGCATCCGCATCCTCGCCGCCTCAGGCGCCAGGCGGAGGGCCGGGAGCGTCTGCCAGCAGAGGTGGAGGAGGCGAAGGGAGGGGATGGGAGGAGAGGGGAGGGGATGGGAGGGGGAAGGGGGGGCCAACAACAACGGGCACTCGCTGTGTTGAGAGGTCATCTCCGGGGGAACGTACCTTGACTCCTTCCTGGAGGCTAAGACTGTTGTGAAACTGCTGTCTATATTGATGCCATACGACCCGAAGAGGCTTACGATGGTCAAAGCTTTTTGCTCCACAGCGAGGACTCTCGATGCTTAGTTGTAGGTCTTGTGCTTGCATGTGCCAAAATTTCCCCTTCAGGAGATTGTGCCCTGCAGGTTCCCCAGAGAGCTGCGATGTCGTTGCAAAACACTAAATGTCAATATCGGCTCGGCCCTAAATAGTCAGTCGTATCCGTAGAGAGAGACATAGAGAGACTAGAGCTTAGACAGGAATCGTAATTTAAGATGCGACGAAGTCTCATGGGTTCCGCGGCCGAACAGGTTTACATAAGGCTTTGAGGGATGAGCTGAGGTCACGAGTACCGGCTTGGTCTGGAGGCGTTTCCTGAGGACGGTCGGAGTCGGAGTTTCCGGAGTCTTGTGAGGTGAACTCTGGCGGAGCCTACTGGAAGGGCATCTCTATCCAGGCCAAAAGCTCCCTCTCCGGCTTCGGCCCACTGTGGCCCTGGCGGCCTGGCAGGAGGCCGGCAGCCTGCGGCATGACGTGCAAGCCGTGGCTGGTGCCAGCGGCCTGGAAGGAGTGGAGTGTTACGCTCCCAGAATCAGATTCTCCTTCGCAGATCTCGCAGGTTCCATGAACATCATCTCGCAGTTCGGCGCTGCGCAGCGGGGTGCCGACGGGTCCTCAGCGGCGAATTTCGGGTGGGGGGCATTTCGCTGCGAGCGTCGGTCAGGTCTTGGCCTGGCGGTGGCAACACGTCCTGGACGCCGGGCCTTACGACCTGCCGGCATGGCTGGCCCTGCTCCCGGCACGACACGCACGACACGCACGACGCTTCTTCTGTGCTGCTTCTGCGCTGCTCCGAGGCTAAGGCCTTGGCCACGGAAGGCCGAGTCGGCGGAGAACCCGCGCGGAGAGCGCGCCTGCATGCGCCTGCCTCGCGTGGAGGCAACGACCCGCTGCGGAAGTTGCAGGCAGAGCTCGAGGCGGTCCGGCGCTGGGAACACCAGGCCAGAGTGCCCCAAACCGCCTCAGGGCTCTGCTTCCCTCGGACGTATCCCGTCTCAGACGTGATGCCGATGTCAGCGACCGGAGCAGCCGACGCAACCGAAGAGAGCGCTTGTCAAGAGAATCGCAGCGGGAGGGCGAGGCAAAAGAGTGTTGAAGGAGTGGCAAGCTTTCTGCTTGAACCTTGAGGCAGGATCTTGGGGTCGGCGGACTGTCAAAACAAAGCAGAACAGAACCATGACATCAAGTTCCCCATTAATTGAAGCCTTGCAGCACTGCTTGTTGTCGCTTCGCCTCCAATGCTATGGAATGCCTGCGGTCCTTCTTGTCCTCTATATGCTTGCGGGGAATCCGGGGCAACCCGTGGTGATGCCAGAGACAGACACTTTGGCTTCGGCAACAGCGTGATACTCTGTGACCAGAGGTGCAGCTGGACACCTGCAAGTACATTAAAGCCAACAACGAAGTCAAGGACAGAAAGGCATGTTGGTTTTCTTATGTAATTGCCCAAGCGAGCGGGGCGCAGGACATTTACATTCGGGAGGCCAGCCATTGTTGGTGATCATGTATTTCTGTTTCTCAAAGCTCGCACCTATGGCAAGGTGTTGAGACTGTGGCCATCCGAGACAGACCATCAGGGTGTAGAGGCCGCGATGTGTTGCATGGCCTGCCCTATGCACTATATATACCACTATCAGTCCCCATCCTGCGTGCATGGAGGTCTGCAAGAAGTGCGCATGGGTGCTTCCCCTGGTCTCAACTCTCAACGTTCATGCCGTGTCTTGGCTGCGGAAATCTGCACTTGCTTGGTATCTCAGGTGGAGGGCCTCGATGCCACACTCTTTGTGATGTCCTCGGAAGATACAATGGCAGAAAGGAGATTCAAACTCAAAGACATGTCAATGAATATGCGGTATTCGTGACAGCTGAGCCGTCGACCTTCCTTCAGCCTTGCCTGTTGGATGTTGCGGCTCCCTTCCCGTGAAGATGATTGACACATGAAAGCGGCGTCGCCCTCCTTCGGGTTCGGACCCTTTGCGAGATCCGTTTCGTGGACTCGTGCGCGGTATCATCGGGGCATGCTCTGCCCAAGCGCACATGTGGTCCTGGACTGGACTGAATGCCCGACTGAATATCTGCTGAGCAATATGCTCCTTCAGTGTCCGTGTTGCTGTGACATGGCTGTGAGCGGTCTACTCTTCACGCGCGGTCCTGCGCTGGAAACGTTGACGGGACGACTCGCGGTCGCTGGTGTGGATACCTCGCCGCTGCATCCGGACTTTTGGAAGGCTCCAATTCGGTCTGCTGAGCACACCGTAGAGCGAGGTTGGGGGGCTAGACAGGATCACGGGAGTGTGGGAGGCCAAATTGGGTGAAGAGCAGGGTCGTGGGTTTACAAAGACAGGTTGCCCAATGTTCAGATGTGTTCAGTACCGGGTCCAGGTTTATGCAAACTTGACTTGGAAGATTTGAAGCTGAGACTCTGCTGAGACCTCGCGGAACATCCTGGTACAGCGGGTGCCCTACGACGACAGCCACGGCTTGGCGCTCCATGCTTGCATCGCGCGCCGACAAGTTGATGAGAAGGACAAGGCGCGCCACGGGTCGGGGTGGGCTGGTGTTGCGCTTGAAGGGCAGATGTCTAAGAACGTCTAAGACCTTTCATGCTCAGGATCAGAGCCCGCCTTATCGGCTCATCACCACGTGGGTGCCGACGTCTCAGTGAAGCTTTGTAAACAAAACTGGGTGCTGTGAGTGTCTGTGCTGCTCTGCGACTCTGCGCTGCGGACCTGCGGAGGTGGGTCCAGGCGAGCGCGGCCAGCGCGGCCAGCGCGGCCACGGTGGAGGCCCAGGCCCAGGAGGCCGTGGGCCCGGGCGGCGAAACCGCCTCGAAGGGTTCGCTTGGCCCGCCCTTTGAGCCCGAAAGGCCAGGGCCAAAATGGCGCTCCAAACATCCTCGGCCTCGGGCGCGGCCGGGAACGGAGCCTCAGCCTGGGGCCTCAGCCTGGGAGAGGGGCGGGGCCCCCCCGTTTTGTGTCGACCAGGGTCACACGGATTGCAGCAAAGCCCACGGACGAAGAAAGCACGAAGAGGCTCTAGCTTTCGACGGAGCACATGCTTTGACTGTCTGTTATGACATCTATGCAAACTCTGAGACCTTTGTTCTGACGTGCCATGCCTTGCACACCGCACGCTCGCTTTGAGCACTCATGCAATCCTGAATGACAGCTTGATTGTGCAACCGGCTCTGTGCTACAAGCCCTTACATGCAGCACTGTTCCATGGCTTCACACAAAGGTTAAACTATACACCAATGCCGCAGAGGTTTTCATACTCCTCCTTGATGCCATCGCCAAAGCCGCGTTAACACATTCTGCAACTTTTTTTCCGCGCAGCATATGCAAATAGGGTGTATACTTGCGTCCTCGAGGCGTTGCGATCTCAACACGCTGAGTGAACATGTAAGCCATGAAGCGATCACTTCCAGGCACATTTTAGAGCGGGCCGGAGAATGTCACAAATTCCGCTGGCGCTTTCGAAGGCCGGAAGCCTGCACTGCTTGATCTCTGGTGCTTGGTGGTCGAGGTAGAGGATCGGAGGATGAAGCGGGGGTGTCAGAGAGCGTTGTCGTTGGTGACGTTCCAGGAGGCATTGCCTCTTCAAAGAGTTCACGAAGCTCAACCAGACGAACTCTTAATCCCAGTTAAAGTGTTCGGGTCTCAAAGCCAATAGACGTTGGAGCTCCTTGAGCTCTGCCCGAGTCAGCTTTTTCTTATCCTGTTCGCCTTTCGGATCTGCACCTCCGTCTTCTTCAAGCAGAACGTAAATCCCTCCCACAAACCAATCACAGCTATCGCCAAAACAGCAACAACCATCTACAAATATCTCTGCCTCCAAGACCGGTTTCTCTGCGGACAACAAAGTTGACACATCATGAGAAGCTTGACATACCAAGGCTGGTATACACCTGCTGGCCATTCATCTGTTCTTTCGATAACCTTCCGGTCATTCAAATTCCACAAAACAGCGAACTGCTTCAATCTTTCTCTCGACAGCAGTGTAATTCCGATATCTGTCCGTTGACTTGCTCCCGGTTCGTGACGTACACGTACTTCACGACCATTCACCTATTCTCGAACCCAGTCGACCTTAAACGAAGAAAGTCAGGTCTGCCAACTTCCGCTACTTCTCGCCAAAAGGGAGATAGCGGCTTTGCCCTTGTCATATCCAGTGACCTCCTGCATAGGACCCAACGTCGACGAAACGAGGGTGGTGCCTTCGATGGACTCTACCGGCTCTGGCTCTGCCGTACTCAAAGTAACCATCTGCTGTTTGGAGGACCTCCAGATGATAGCGGAGGATCCACCAGATACTCGTGCCGACCCGTGGAACCTCCCTGAACCGGAAGCGAAGCTGCTGTCGGTGTACACCCTCAGCTCCAGCTCCTCGCCGTCGAAGAACCACCCACCAACGAGAATTCATCGTCTGGTAGTTCACAAGTCTTGGTCAAAGCTGGTTCACCAGGTCTGGGCAACGGGTCAATTTCGAGGCCATAATCGCCGTGACATTCTGGATATCAGGCCTGAGAGCCACGGTATTTTTCCTACTCATCGCTGCGCCTCCATCACTTCCTCCTCCCGGCCGTTCAGGTCGGTCACATCGGTGTTCATAAGGGCTTCTTCCTCTTCGATGGAAAGATCATTGGCCGTTTGCACCCAACCAGAACCACAGGGTTTAGATCCACAGGGTTTGTTCGACAGAATCGACAAGTAAAGACAAATAAAGACACATAAAAACAAATAAAGACAAAAAAGACAAATAAAGACAAATTAAGACAAATTAAGACAAATAACGACAAATTAAGACAAATAAAGACAAATAAAGACAAATAAAGGCAAATAAAGACAAATAAAGCCAAATAAAGACAAATAAAGATGTGAAGCCGACCCAGTTTGCAGCGCGTACAGTGTGTGTACCTAGTTTTTGCATAGTGTTTTGCAGCACCCCTTGACCGCAGGCCCCTTGGACCAAGCCTACGGCTTAGCGGAAAAGTAACTGGTCTTCGCACTGGTAGCGGAGCTCTCGGTTAAGAGAACCAGAGCTCGAGCCCAATAGGTCGCCCCCTGCGCGGGCGAGGTCGCCATGGCTAGTGGATCGCTGGCCTATCGACCACAGTTCGGCCACCAGGTCTATGCTGGACCGAGCTATGACCAGATGGAAGCAGACCAAGGTTGAGGAGCGTTCCGACCTTGCGTCAAAGTTTCTCGACTCCTTAAGGAGCGAGGCCTACATCATCGCCGAAGACTTGGGAATTGAGATCTTGTTTTTCACGGATAATATTCCGAAAGTGATCAAAGCGGTGTGTGAACGCCGGTCCCCCCTGGCAGAACAAGAGACCAAGGAACTCTACAGCCCAAGTCGGCGGCATGTTGTCGCGCCAACCGGGCGAGCCAATGATCTCTTACATCGACAGACGTAAGAGATGGTTCCGCAAACTACAGCAATTAGACAAAGCCGCGACAAAGCCATTCACATAAGTGAATCGGTCTTGACGGATCTATTGCTGGACAACAGCGGGCTCAACCGGCAAGAGCGCCTTATGGTTCTAACAGCGATGTCCGGCAGCTCTGCAACCCAAGATGCTGAGACTTCGTTGATTAAAATGCATAATCGTATCCACACGTTGGAACGAAGACAGTCCACAGCCAAAGGTGGACGTGGCAAGGACAGTGGTCATCCCAGAAAGGGAGACAAAGGCAGAGGCAAAGGTAAAGGATACGGAAAGGGATCCAAAAAGGGGACCTCCTACTCGTACCTTTCGGCGGTTGAAGATCTCTTCGACGACTACCCCGACGCAGGAGAGGATGACGATGGGACGGCCTACTTGGCCGGGCAGGAAGGCCAGGACGGCCAGGGAGGTGAGAACTACGACTGGGTGTACCACGGTGACGACGGTCACGTGGACGGCAAAGAAGACGACACGACCTGGTGGCCCAGACAGCCGACGCATCCCTAAGGGACATTGAGTTGGACGTTTTCACTTCCTTCCTCAGCGCGGAGGGTTTGGACCGCGACGCTTTGGCGTTTCTCGCGGACGCGGTGCAGTGCGAGACGGTTGCCTTTATGGCACGGGCCAAGGCGAAAGGCAAAGGAAAGTCCGTGATGCAAGGGCAATGCACACGGCTATCGCCCACGTTCCACTGGTCTGACGGTAGCAGACCGCAGACGCAAGCTCCATGAGATCAAGCTCAGGAGCACGTGCAAGACGTGTGGCAGAAAAGGGCATTGGGCCGGAGACAAGGAATGCCCAGGAAAGGGTGCAGGAAAGCCTGCGGTCGCCCACCTGGCCCAGGCCACTCGTGTGATGGATAAGTCCACACAGACCTGCGACCTTGGCGCCTCAAGCCCCAGCGAGAGCGACAGCGAGAGTCACAGCTTTGACCCTGAGCCGACCGCGAACTACGTCAGCTTGGGTCAGGACTCTGAGACAGAGCCTGCGGCGTACATGGGTTTCTTCGACAAGGGAGACTTTGAAGAGTCCGACGAGGAGCTCGTGGACGACTTTGCGTCGCAAGGCGCTCCCTCCACGGAATGGGATACTATAGAGTACCCAGAGGGCAGTGACCAAGTGTTTCGGTTCGGGATGCACAACGGAAGCACCTACCTTGAGGTTTTGCAGACCCACCCCGACTACTACCACTGGGGTCTCAAGGAGAAGGAACCGAGCACCATGCTAGAGGCATGGCTTTTCTGGGTGTATAGGAATTTCGATGTTCCGCCTGTAAGCGGAGGAAGGCCGACGCTCAGGGCAGCTACGCTGCCCGTGGAGGCCGACTCGCTCCAGAAGGCAAGGCGAGCGGTGACCCTTGAGAAGGCACCGAAGAGCAAGCTTGGGCTCCTCAAGCCGGATCCTAAAGGACCGTGCCAAGGAGGTTGCCCGAGCACGCGCTCAACCGCGCAGGCAGCAATGCGCACGTGATCAAGACAACGTGCATGCTGTGCGGTAACAGGACTTCGACTCCGAGGCCGAAGGCAGTACCGAAGAACGACCCGTGCACATGTCCTCATGAGCGCGCGGACAACCGCAACAGCACGAGATCGGTACACCGCACCTTCTGTTTGGATTGTTGCACCGTGAAGGGTCTAGCTGAGCAGGTGCAGCAGTCCGTACCAGGAGGCAGTTGGAAGAGTACAACTTCACGAAGTTTGAGGCAGGCGAGGTAGTTAAGAAGTTCTTCAAACATATGGACAAGTTTTTGTTGAAAGTTGGCCAAGTCAGTTCAACCGAGTTGTCTAGCTTTCTTGAGGATGCCATGGACCAAGTTGTTGAGCAAACTTAATCGAAGTTTCGCATGGAACATGGTAGAGCAGCTGACGTAGCTAGGTGCGTTTTCTCCTGTTCGTAGGTTGCGTAGCAGTGCCCAGCCTCGTGAGCCTGAGACGCCCGCTCCCGCAGCTGCTGGCCCAAGAGCGGCCGCGCGCCTCGACATAGCGCCGCCCAGCAGTGGAAAGGGGCGTGGCGCCAGAGACAAGTTCGACGGGATGGCGATCAAGGACGATGATCTCGAAGGAGACATCAGTGCAGAGCTCGGCCAGTGAGCCTGCGCCCCTGGACACGGAGATCGCAGAGCCGCGACTCCGTCTTGAGTCTTGAGGATCCCCTAGAGGACCACGAGAATGTCTGGGTGATGCTGCACGAGGGCTGCAACCAGACGTGCCATGGAACGAAGTGGAGACGACACAGCGAAGGTGTCTTGGCACGGTTTGGGCTGCGCTTCAACAGCGTCAAGTCCAGCGGCACATCCTTTAAGGGGATTGGTGCCGCCAAGGCCGTGGGGAAGGTCTCAATGCCTTTTGCGTTGCAGATCTCTCCAGAGACTGGCAGCAAGCGCCGAAGCACACGCCTTCAGGGCGAGCGAACCACAAGCCTAAGGAGGTACTAGTTCAGGTACTTCGAGGGGCTGGTGCTTCTGAGGAACTGGTGAATGCAGCTAAGATCTTCAGATGTGAGTCTTGCAGGGTGAGCGAAGAGAAGGTTCGCACACACCCTGTGTCAGCTCCACCGCCTTACGAGTTCAACCACACCGTGTCGGTTGACGTGTTGGAGACTGCAGACCCAACGGGCGCAAAGTATAGCTGGCTGAACATTATAGATGTCGGCACAAGCTATCAAGTTGTGACCCTGGTCCCCGTGCGTGGCGGACAGCCAAGCTCAGCAAAGTGCCTGCAGAAGTTCATGCAGCACTGGGTTTCCCCTTTTGGGTGGCCCAAGGTAGTCTCGCACGACCGAGGACTACACAACAGAGGTGCGTTCGCGCACGGGCTGAGCAGCCACGGAGTCCAGATCCGTCAAGCTGGACTGGAGTCGCCTGAGCACATAGGAAAGTGCGAAGTGCACGGAGGCATCATAAAAAGAGCCTTCAAGCGTTTGGTCAAGGACCACAACGTAGTTGGGTCGCTAAGACCGAGTTCATGCGTGTCGGAGGTTTTAGCCCCACTCAGTGGGTGCTTGGACGACTACCTCGAGGAGTAGAACACGTGTCGGACGAGGAAGAGCTAGGTCAGCTCGGGGTTCTTTCTGGCAGGTTGGATGCTACGACAGCGTTCGGCCGACAGGCTGAATTCAGGCACACAGCCAGGAAGCCTTTCGTGCACGAAGACTGCAGCCGACGGGTCAGGAAGACTGTCCTGAGGAAGTCGGCGCCTCTTCCAGGAAGGTACCAGGCAGGAGACCTGGTATGTTACAGGATCTCAAGCGATGAACGCTCAGGTGTCACCACTTGGAACACGGTGAGCAAGATCATCGGGTTTGACAACAAGACCGTTTGGGTCGTGCACCAAGGAGTTCCTGTGGCTACGAGTTTGGCTCGACTCAGACCGTGTACTTCGGCTGAGGTTCTGGCGTTTCAAGTACTTAACGGGGCAACGTACAGTACGAACACACCGAGGTCGAACGGGAAAAACAGAGGTACGTTGATGCCACCGGGGATGATCTAGCAATACGACCCAGAAGAGCCACCGGACGGAGGCATAGGTACAGGTTCGCCGATCCAAATGGATGCAGAAGCAGATCGTTGCGCCAGAGCGAGCCGTTAGAAGGAGAGTTGGTTCAACTCGTGAAGAATCACGGACCGTGACCGTGGAAGAGCCGGAGGACGAACAGGTGGACCCTACAGGAGGGATCCAAGAGCCGATGGCTGTGGACACGGCAGTCGATGCCGATGTCGAGGCTGAGACCACGGAGGACTCAGCACTTCTCCTGAGAGCTTATGCGAGCCACTTCTGGACGAAGGAGGAGATGACCGTTTGGAACGCACTCCCCGGGGAAAAGGAGTACGAGGCCTTACGGGTTTTCTTTTCGGACCGAGTAGAAGACGACAAGAAAGTCTTGCAATGGCGCAAGCGCCGCAAGAAAATTTCGTCCAAGAAGCAGAAGGAGAAGCACGGGAAGATCCTAATGTACCACAAGGATGCTCAGAAGGAGCTGGACAAGAGCAGAGCGAAGGAATGGGCGAAGTGGCAGGACTTCAGTGCAGCGATCATTTTGGATGACGCTCAGTATGACGAGTTGATCCGTGAAGGACATCAAGTCANGCGAAGGAATGGGCGAAGTGGCAGGACTTCAGTGCAGCGATCATTTTGGATGACGCTCAGTATGACGAGTTGATCCGTGAAGGACATCAAGTCATACCTACCCAATGGGTAGAGCTGGAGAAGAACCACAACAAGAGGCTTCTTGATCCTACGGTAGAACCCAACTACAAAAGCAGGTTGGTAGTTCGGGGAGACCTTGAGAAGGGTGGTCCTAGGAGTGATAGTCCTGCTGCTAGTACAGAAGCTCAGAACTTAGTGTTTTCTTTTCCGGCTTCTAGGAAGTTTAGGATTAAATCCCTAGACGTGACCAACGCCTGTTTTCAAGGCGAGGAGATAGATAGAGTGCTTCTACTATCTCAGCCCAAGGGAGGACTCCCTGGGCTCAAGCCCCACCAGCACATGCTGGCCAGAGCACCCATCTACGGCAGCACCGATGGTGGTAGAGGGTTTTGGAAGCGGCTTAGGAACTACCTTAAAGGTAAGGGACTACTCCATAACCGCATCTACCGCGCCCTGTACAGTTACACAGATGCCGATGGTGTTGTACAGTTGCTTTTGACGTCCCATGTGGGCGATCTGTTATGGGCTTGCGATCCGTCATGTGATTGGATCATGAATGATCTCATTGAGACGTTCAAGTGTGGCAAGGTAGAAACCGGGAGCTTCAGGCACTGCGGGAAGGAAATAATTCAAGACGAGGATTTTAACATCCATGTGACCTGCAGCGAGACGACGAGGAACGTCGCGAAGATCCATTTAGACAAGAGGACCGAGGAGGCACCCGGGAGATCCATTAACGGACTCTGACAAGACGCAGATGAAGAGCGTCGCTGGTTCCATTGCTTGGGTTTGCAGACGATGCAGGCCGGATTTGAGCTATAGGGTCAGCTTCTAGCAATGGGACCGTAGCGGACATCAAGGATGCCAACAAGGCGGTCGAGTACGCTATGAGCACTTACGACAGAGGACTTGCCCTCAAGTCTGGTCTGTTGGACTGGAAGACACCAGGGGCTCTGATGAGTCTGGTGGTCACGGATGCTTCGCACGCGAACGAGTCCGAAGAGATGATCATAAATGAAATGACATCTTTGGAAGGACACCTTTACTGATGGCGCCCTGTGGAAGGGGGACAAGGGTAGCATACATCCCATCTTGTGAGCGAGCAACCTCGTGCGGAGGGTATGTCGTTCCACCATACAGGCAGAGGCCTACACACAGCAGGTGTGGAGGACGGTGACGTGCTGAGAGCAGCTGTCACTGACGTTTTCGGATGCCTCGACGTAAAAAGGTGGGAGGCTACGTCGGCCAAGTTTGTGAAACAGATCTGGATGACAGACTGTAAAAGTTTGGAGCTGACGCTTTCGAACCCGAAGTGCAACAAGCACTCGGACAAGAGATTGAGCATCGAGATCGCGTCTCTTCGACAGGAGCTTTGGCGCAAAGCTGGCGAGAAGGCAGGTGACCCGTTTTACGACGACTACAAGCCNAAGTGCAACAAGCACTCGGACAAGAGATTGAGCATCGAGATCGCGTCTCTTCGACAGGAGCTTTGGCGCAAAGCTGGCGAGAAGGCAGGTGACCCGTTTTACGACGACTACAAGCCAGCAGATGATCAGTTAACTGACATCGTCAGATGGATTGACACTGACATGATGATTGCTGATCCATTGACTAAAGTCATGGAGCCTACCAAGTTGGTGGAGGCTTTGAAACCAACACACTCGACGTAGAGCAGCCGCTCAAGAGTGTCGTGAAGAAGCGCGCCAAGCAGCTTCAAAGGCGGTCGACGAAGAAGGAAGAGGACAACGAGTGAAGCCGTTGATCCTATAGCACGAAGTCACGAAGTCTCACCACACTGACGCTGTAAGAGTCACGGGTGTGAAACCGACCCAGTTTGCAGCACGTACAGTGTGTGTACCTAGTTTTTGTACAGTGTTTTGCAGCACCCCTTGACCGCAGGGGCCCCTTGGACCAAGCCTACGGCTTAGCGGAAAAGTGACTAGTCTTCGCAAAAGACAAATAAAGCCAAATAAATTTAAAGACAAATAAAGACAAATAGAAACTTTCAAAGTTTATAAAAGTTTTAAAACAATTCCAGACGCCAGGAAGAGGAGGATGAAGAAGACCTGGCACAGGGGGGTTTAGGATTAGAAGGCAGAGTGCCAACTATGGTATGCCAATAAACGAACTATACCTTCGAAAGCCAACCGAAACCAGAGGCAATCCGGCCTGGAGTATTTTGGAATATGTTGAACGTTAACGTTGTTATTAATCTTCCAAAGTGTTTTTTAAAACTTGTAAAACTTTAAATAGTTGGTTTTTGGCTTGGCGTTGTCTCTCTTATTGTTTTTTGCGCTCCCGCCAAAGAGAATCTCTATCTATCTATCCAAGAAGAGCTTGCGAAAGCACAAGCGATTTTCAATTTCGCTTCCACGGGGGCTGCTCGGGGGGGTCTCCCCCCCGTCGCCCCCTGGGGGGCGAATATTTGCGATTTTTCAACGAAAAAGTCATAAATCCGCACTGTCACCCACGGCTGAGCGACGTGAACCAATAAGATTCAATAAGATTTTTCCGGGGCATGTCACAATTGTACAAATGTCTTCTAAGATTCAATAAGATTTGTTGGGGCGGTGTGGGGTCAGTGTCCCATGATAAACCAATAAGATTCAATAAGATTTTTCCGGGGCATGCCACAATTGCCACAAATGTCTTCTAAGATTTTGCCGGGCCGATCTTCCAAAAAAGGCTTCATGACAAAATGAGGTTTGAGGCCGTTTCGATTCGTTTTTGTGAGGGAGTTTTGAGCCAAGACGCACAACAACAGACTTGCACAAAACAAACACCAAACAAACACAAACAAGTAACAACATGCCAAACGCATGCAAATACTGAAATTGGCTAATAGCATCACCCGACTATTTGCAGGTTAATGTGAGGGCCCTTTTAGTCCGGTGTGCCTAATTAATGCATTTTTCGATGCTTATTCGAGGCCGTACCAAAAAAAGTGGCCTAATTAATGATAAGTCCGTTCTTGTTTTGGGCCGGCTGATTTTTGTGCTTCTCTTCTACGACTGTCCCACTACTGTACTACTACAGTGACTACAGTACTACTAATGCACTACTGTACGGGAGTGCAGGCCGGTCTTCAACATGAAAGTTTTTTAGTGTTGGTATTTTGGAGTGATAGTGGCTTGGATTCGAGTTTTTGGTCGTGCCCAAACCCCGCTAAACAGTTCCAACCTCGTACCGTACCACTATTGCACTACTACTGTACTACTACTGTAACACTACTGTACTATTACTACACCATTACTGTACTACCACTGTACTGCTACTGTACTTCTGTACTACTATTGTACTGCTACTGTACTACTACGGTACTGCTACTGTACTACTGTATCACTACTGCACTACTACTGTACTATTACATGTACTACTACTGTACTACACACCACTGCACCGTACCAAGCGGAGTGTAGGCTGGAGGCAAAAGCCTTCAAAATAACGGGTTTTTCGTTAGGTAGTTATCTTGGAGTGACCGTGGCTTGGCTTCGAGGGTTTGGTCGTCCCCAAACCTCGCTAACAGCTCCGGGTACCCCTAAACCCTCGTACTGTACTTTAACCACTACTGTACGAATATCGTACTACAATACTACTATTGTACTACTCTAATTCTGCTGTACTACTACTACTTCCGTGCTACTACTGTGCTACTACTGTACTACAATTGTGCTACTACTGTGCTACTACTGTGCTACTACTGTTCTACTGCACACCACTGTACCGTACCAGGCCTCAGACTTGGTCGATTGTGGAAGGGAGTGTAGGTTGGAGGCAAAAGTCTTCAACATGAAAGGCTTTTAGTGTTGGTAGTTATCTTGCAGTGATCGGGGCTTGGTTTCAAGCTTTTCGTGATCCCCAAACCCCCCGACCGCGGCGTTCGCGCAGAACCGCAGACCCTCCACCCAAGCCAGCCCCGAAACCGACCCTGCGACACCCCAATTCCCTTGTAACTTAACCAAAGCCATCCAGACCCTAAGCCAGCCGAACCCCGGTCCAGGGAGTCACGGACGCCAGACCATTCAAGCCAAAATCCTTTGGTCGAGGGGCGGGGGGGGGCGGGGGCAGCCCGGCCTCGTCGATGCTGTCGGCCAGGTAGAACAATCACAAACAAAAACCCTAAAATGATCATAACAAGAACTTTACAAATTTATTTAACAACGAATAAAGCAAAAATAAAACAAATAAAGCCAAAATAAACAAAAAAGACAAAGTTCGCCAAATACGAACATAAATAAGGTTTTGGGCCCTTCTTTCATAAGTCCTGTTGATCTGAACCCTGTGGTTCTGGTTGGGCGCAAACGCCTAAGGAAAAGAAGAAGTCTGTCGCGAGATCCCTGGGATGAAGAACCCGGGCCATTGTGTTTATGAGCTCTCTAAAGTTCTCGTATGAATCCTTCCTGGGCCAACTCAACTCCAGTGGAAGTCTTGTGTAGTTGCATCTCAAGAATCCGTACCGGGTGGTCCTACTAACAAATGTCCAAACTGTCGCATTCCCATGTCTCGGAGACCCGTCTCGGAGACCCACTGTCCCCTGCCATGATCATAAGGTCATCTAGGTAGACCAAGACGGCCAAGACGTAGCCCCAAGGTGAACCTTGCCGGTCGGCCCGCACGATATTCCAAGCCTGATCGTCCATTATCGGGGGGGGCGGGCCCTCCACGGGGCCAACACAAAGGCTTGCCGCATATCGGTTGTCCTGTGCAAGGGATAATCAAACACTCATCTGTCAATTGACCGCGGTAAACTGGGGCCCTTTTGTTGATTCAGGAATTCCCTCATGGCAGACGGGACCCGAGCCTTGATGTTATTCTTTACCTCCGCCAAGGAAACGGTGTGGGTTACATCGAGCGGTTTCTGGGTCGTGCTCTGCAAGAATCGCCCGTATTACACTTCCGCCTTCTTGATCACCTGAATCATTCTCTGGGCAACTGGGTTACTTATTACAGGCCTCCGGATAGGTTGAGCACCTTCCGTTCCAGAGATCTCGTCCTCATCCCCTTCCTCAACCTCTGGTACGCCCAAGGTTTCCTTGTCAACAGCGAATCCAGAGTCTAGGAGGTCCTGTGTGTGTTCCTCACTGAGTTTTGTACCTCTTGGTGTACACGTGAGATGGTTGAACTTCATGCCGTTCACGGGGGTTAAACTCCACCTCACTGTTGTTGAGTTCCAGGCTTCTTCCATCCACCAGCTGGTCGTTGGGCAGGTTCTTCGGGACCTTTGTGTCCTCGATGACATAAGGTGCCCGTACCCATAGTCCTCCACCAGTGAAGGCAGCGATGGGGAGAATCATGCTTTTGGAGGTTCGAGCGTTATGTGAGTCTCGGCGCATTCCCAATTCCTTGCCAATCCCAATGCACTAAATGAGTTTCCATCCGCAAACTTCTTGCCGAAGGCCGTCATGAACCTTGTAGTGTCCGGGTACAACTTGAGGTTCAACCTCGTTCCGGTTTCTCCTCCATGTACAAAGGCTCCCGTAAACCGTGATGTAGCCGTGGTCTTCTTCCCAGAAGCAAGTCTGTGTTCCAAACGTCCATGAACTTGAAGAACACCTTCAAAACCGAAGTCCTCTGCCTTGAGCTTTTTCTTGGCCAGGAATTCCATCTCCTCCTTCCGTTCGACCTTCGACTGAGCTTGCCGGTCCTCGAGTACTTCTCGTGGTAGGCCTTCGGCTTCAGCATTAGGGGACACGTGGGGGAACGCCGGATCGACTGCATTGAACTTCACCCTCTTCGCAACGGTGGAGCCGCCATCATCTCTGAGAATCAAATGTCCTCGGCTTACATCCATTGCTGGTCCTCGGTACCACGCTTTCTTCTCCCAGTCTCGGCAGCTTCATGTTTCTTTTCTTGAGTACCCTTGTATGGTTGTTGGTGGGGCAAGCCATGACTGGGTTCCTGCCAATCAGGAGGAGACAGCGGGGCCCTCCCTTGAGCAGATTGATGGCAACTACGATTAAGACGGGAATGCATTGGAAAGGTTGGCAGACTTCAAAATATTTAATTTACGCCAAAAATAGGAAAAACTAGGAATCACCAAAAAATAGGATCCGGGTGGCGGAAAAATAGGAATTGGTATCCCAAAGATAGGAAAAATAGGGGAAAAATAGGGTAAAAAATAGGAAATAAAAATTTGCGAAATTCATAGGTTTGTCCTAGTTTCCTAATATTTTCCTATTTTTTCCTAGTTTTGTAGGAAAATACGAAAAAAGGGAAATTAGAGAAATTCATACATAGGTTTGTCCCAGTTTCCTACTATTTTCCTGTTTTTTTTTAACATTTTTCCTACAAAAACCGAAAAAATAGTATAAAAAGTAGGAAAATAGTAGGAAACTAGGACAAACCTATGAATTTCTCTAATTTCCAATTTTTTCCTATTTTGTCAATTTTTCCTTTTTTCCTACTTAATTCCTATTTTTGCTATTTTTTCCTATTTTTCCTACCAACATAGCAAGAAATAAGAAAATATGAAAAATAGCTATTTTCTGTTGTTTCCTATGTTCTCCTATTTTTCCTATTTTGTCCTATTTTTCGTATTTTTCGTATTTTTGGAGCCTTTTTTTAAACTAATTTTCCTACTTTTTTTTTACTATTTTTTTGCAACAAATTCCTGTTTTTGCAAACATACTAATTCTTATTTTTCCTATTTTTTCGTAAATCAATGATTTGGCAAATCGGAACCTTTCCATATGCATTCCCGTCTTAAAAAACTACGATCTTCGCGACAACTGCCTGCCGTCTTCTTTGCTTGAAGATGCGGAGATGAGGACGTGGTCGTTGTGGTTTACAACTATGGTGTTGGAAGCGGTTACGGATTTCGATGATTGTTCTTCCTTCTCCGACATAAGATCTGGCTCAAGTGCGAATCAAGGTCCTAGGTCTCAATCTTCGGCTTCTTTGTGGGCGAAGGCTTTCCCTCAACGCCGTGGACGAGACCTCCTGCATGTCCATTCGGAGCTGAAGTGTGGTTTCGCTGCTGTTTCAATCCTCGCAAAGCCTAAGCTTCTTCACAACTCGTTCGAACTCCAACCTCGCTTCGTCCTCTTTGGCTTTTAGAGCCCTCAACGTCGTGGAGCATCTTCCCAACATCCGCCAAGACGTTCCGTGCTCGATCCCGATGCTAGATCTTGCTGGGATTGGGCCCCCACCGATCTTGACATTCAAAGTGGAGGTTGCGCTCGTAGCAGAGGTCGAGGTAGGAGGTTTCCGGGCGGTTCGGCTTGGATGCAGTTGACCAAGAAGGCGATGCATCACCACCTTGGTTTCGCTTTTTATTTGGGCCTTTCCACTTGGCCGAGTGGTTCTTTCCGACAAGCCAGGCAACGACCAGTCTTCTTATCCTTCCCCACGAATGCTGAGGTGGACACCGCCCTGCCCTGGCACATCCCTACTAGGTACGTCCAAACAAACTTGCACGAGGTTTTGGCTTTCTCCTCCGCATTCTTCTCCGCGCCTTCAGCTTCGGACTTTGTCGTAGATTGCGAAGAAGATTTCGAAGGCCTAGGAGGCGGAGGTGGAATCGGTTCGTTCGGGACCGTGGGATTTCCTTTATCGGGCTTGAGAGGCCTCATCGATCCTTGGCTGCGGCTTCACGATTGATTGTGGCAGGTGCTTGGGTTCATAGTCGCCCAAGTCACTGCCAGGGCTTCGCACTCTGCAAGGAGGTGGCGGCAGTAGTTGTCCGCACGTTCCTGCATAGACTTCGTGTTTAGCAAGCGTGGACTTCACCAAGCTGGTTCTGAAGGCCGTTTCCTGGGCCGGATCTCGGGTCACAATACCGAGATCACGACAACACTGGTCGCAGCTGCGAAGGGCATCTAGCACGCTTTGGGGATCTTCAACCGCTCTAGTGGGCTCGAACCAGACCATTCCACATAGCTTTTCGCGTTCACGCGCTCCCACCAAACTCCACTGCCGTCTGAAAGATCATTCATCGGAGTCGCTAGAATCTCCAACCAGTCCATGACATAATGATATCACCCGAAGACGTCTCCAGATTGACAGAGGGCAGAGGCGGCAGTGCGGTAGTTCCCGGTTTCGCTGCCTCCGGGTTTGAGTCTTCATATTTCCCCCTTTCGTTTTCCGCCATCTGCTTCAGCATTACTGCCTGTAGCCGCGCCATCCCAACTTTGATCCTGGCTCGTGCCTCCCAGCCACTGTGACGGGGTATTCGCTGTTGTTGACCTCGCGCTATCAGCCCTATCAGCCGTTGGCCCTGACTTGCTCTTCTGGTCCCCTTCACTACCTGGAATCTCTGGCTCTGGAGGCGGCTCCATGTGACTTGAAGACATGACTGGAACCGATGTTGCCGCACTTCTTGGTCCACTGGTATTCAGATCTGAAGGACCCTGGTGTCCGCTTTGATCATCTGAACGTAAGTGAAGACTCCCTGAGGTCCGCTTGGATTTCCTTGAAGCTGATCTGGAGCACTAGGGGGTAGGATACCTGCTCTTGGTACCGTAGTCGGCAAAGATGCTTTGGAGGTCCTGGTGCAATTCCACCCCTTGCCTCCTTGAACAGCCTCGGAACCCTCGTCATTCCTTGCTCGACGCTCCCTTTCCAATTTGAATACGTAGGCGGTGTACTTGGCTTTGAAGTCGAAGTTGCTGCTGGTACTTCATCGTGTACTCCCCCAATTGCATCTGAGCCTCAGCTGACGTCTTGAGGAGTGATCTGAGCCCACCGAGGTCTGACAGCACAAAAAGAGGGTGGTCTCGTTGTGCCTGTCGTAGTTGCACAAACTGGTTTCGGTCAACAAGATGCTGCACAGGTCCTCGGTCTTTCCGTAAAAAGGTTCACGGTATATAGACGGCTGAACCACGTACTGGGCAGGCATTAGACGTAAGTTGACAATCATCCTGTCCAACCCATTGGCTCCACGATATGCAGACGTCCTCATGAACAACATCCACCTGACATTGCTTTCTTCATTCACGGACACTTCGACTCTGCAGAATAAAACTCATGCACTCTCATGTCTCCCCGCAGATGAATTCGCATGTGGGGTTGCTGGCATCTGCACAGAACTTGATCTCAAAAGGTGTAGGTGCCCCCGGCACTTCCTGACTGATAACATTCGGGTTTTCCGTAAGAGGGTTCGGCCACGTCCGGTACCATGGTTCCTTCCGTCGTACTTTTTGCCAATCTGGCCTTGTATCTACAGGTCCCATTGCTCCATACGAACTTTTGCGGACCGAGCACATGCTTTGACTGTCTGTTCTTATAACGATACTCTATCAATGCTGAGACCTTTGGTCTGACGTGCCACGCCTTGCACACCGCACGCTCGCTTTGAGCACTCATGCAATCCTGAATGACAGCTTGATCAGTGCAACCGGCTCTGTGCGACAAGCCTTTACAACTAGCACTGTTTCGCGGCTTCACACCAGGTTAACCCATCCATGATGGTAGCAGAGGTTTTTATATGGCAGGTTATGTCAGGTTATCCCAGGGTTGGGCACGTGGCCGAGTGATCGCGCACTGACGCCTTCCATACATTTCGAGCGGCTGTGGCCGGTAGATTGATTCAAGAGTGGTTGTTCATGCTTGTTCCTGGGGCGCTTGCGCATGCGCTCTTGGGCGCAGCTTTTCTCTTGGTGCCCTTGCCCCGTCACACCCTCAAAAAGTCTGAGGTGGTGCAAGGCTTGGCAAAGCCAAATGAAGCCTGCGTCAGTCGGACTGGGCATCGGAGATCGACGATAATTAAGATGTGCACACGGCCGCAGAATGTCGAGGACTTTGAGCATCCCTTACGAGATCCGTCCGAGCAGCTTCAGCGGCGCTTTGTCCCAACCCCGAGCGGCCCGAGCACGTGAAAACTTTCAGCCACGGCCGACTCCAGGCACGGTGCCGTTCAAGGCGAAGCAGTAGGAGCCACAAGTGTGTGCGACAGCCCAGCAGGGGGGGGTGGGGGGTGCAGTGCGGCAGTTCGTTTTCCTTGGCGGGGTTGCGAGGCCTGCAACCGGAAGTGTCAAGCCGCCGGAAGCTTGGACCGGCTATTAACTCATCTTGAGTCAGGCTTTTCGTAAATCAGGTCGAGCACCTACCTCGTCTCGCGGCCGAGTACGGCGGGGAGCTTGTGGGGAGCCTCAGTGAGGTGAGTGCTGTATCACAGCAAACCGGCTTCGGGGGCTAAGGTCCCGGCCGTGCGAGCCTTAGAACATGAAAAACAGGGGGCACCCAGAAAATCCCAAAAGTCTCAGGTTGAGCTTGCAGAAGGTCCCGGCCCAGGTGCCTTCGCTTTGCACAGCGATGCTGCTACATGTGACCTCTGAGGCCCAGGCGGTGCCGTTGCCCGTGCCGGTGCCCGTGGCATCCGTGGCCATGGGCCCCGCTGTGGCGAGCGGACGCCTCAGACATCCTCGCATGTGGCGAGCAGCGAGCCGCCCCTCAGGCGTTGCCACACCTTCGAAAGTCTGGTTCTGCGCCCTTCCCAGCTGCCCTCCGCTGCAAAAGAAGTGATATTTCCCTTTTTGAGAGGTGCTCCGCCGGGCTCTCCGCAGCCCATAGGCACGGTGAACACCTTGGGCCCCGGCTCGGTTCTGCGCTGACAATTCAAATTCGCCTTCAAAGGGCTTTGTCAAAGGCATGCCTTTCTTTGATGCTTCGCGGATCCCAGCCGCGAATCATCGAGGACGCGTTTCACGACATAACAGCTCGGAGAGGCATAGCCCACCGAAAACGACCTGCGCTGGGATCTTTCTTTCGGTGAATCTCTCCGGAATCAGAGGCAGATTCTGGCTCGAGCCTCGGGTAGCGAGGTCCTCGCCTGTTGCGCGAGATGGTACTTCGCTTGGTGCTTTTGGGAGCTTGGGCCATCACGGCCCAAGGCCAGCCACTCGAGCGAGTTGGGCAGAGCTTAGGACAAAGGGCGACAAAGTCGGAAGGGCACCCGTTTTCCGTGAGGCTTGTCGCACTTCATGTTTTTCTGCGAAGCCAAGGCAGTGCGACTGCAGCCCATGCCGAGAATACCCAGAGGAGGATTTCAGTCCCGATCCCTGCTTCGACAAGTGCATCGTCACGGGAGACCCTCNCACTTCATGTTTTTCTGCGAAGCCAAGGCAGTGCGACTGCAGCCCATGCCGAGAATACCCAGAGGAGGATTTCAGTCCCGATCCCTGCTTCGACAAGTGCATCGTCACGGGAGACCCTCACGTGGAGCACAGCTGGCGTCCCGGATTTGAGAACGGATTCGACTTCCAGCCTCAAGGCATCTGGCGCTTGGCCAAGACGGACACCTGCGGCGGCCCAGTGGAAGTCCAGGCCTTCTTCTGCCACTACTTCTTCACCAGACTGAGTGCCTAGACTTGCGTATACNGGCCCAGTGGAAGTCCAGGCCTTCTTCTGCCACTACTTCTTCACCAGACTGAGTGCCTAGACTTGCGTATACCTCGCCCTGAAAGCATGAGCGTTCTGATTCCTTCATGAGGTCATGAGTTGAAGGTGCGTTGGAAATTATGTCTTCAGGCAGTGCCATTGCATACGCGATCACCATCAACGGCGGCGACAAGTACATCATCAAACGGGTCGGGGATGAGTTCCAGGTAGGCAGTCCCG
>BGNK01004644.1:31235-50822 GCA_003297005.1 Symbiodinium sp. clade A Y106 | reverse complement strand
GGACAGTCCCTTAAGCTTCGCAGAAGGGGAGCCGTTGCGAGCCTCTAGCGTGAGTGCCCCGAGCCCTGTTTGCACAGCTAAGCAGCCTGCTGTGATCCGTGGCGGCTATAACAACAACAACAACCAAAAACATTACGACGACAACAAGAACAAGAAAATAACACGACAGTAATAACAAGCAGGATAGACATACAAGCAACAAATCAAAAAACACAACAAGAGAACGACTCACAAAGAAAACGCAAGAATAGACAACTGCAACAGCTAAATGAGTAATAGATCACGAAATGAACTAAGTCAATGCATAGATAAAACCAAAGGCAATGACACCAATGAAGCACACACGCACGCACATTAAACACACAACAAAAGGCAAACGAATAAACAGCCACAGGAGATACGAGAAAGTCACACGTAACAACGACAACAACAACAACAGCAACAACAACAAACAAGATGGGCGAACACACAATGAATAAACATAAAACCGCAAAGCAACGAAGCAACACCAAGAGAAACAGAAATAAACACAGGAGATACAACCACAGGGAAAACAAAGAACCGCAAAAGACGAACAACAAGAAGACGGAGAGAGAGAGAGAGAGTGAGTGAGTGAGTGAGTGAGTGAGTGAGAGAGAGAGAGAGAGAGAGAGAGAGCGAGAGAGAGAGAGAGCAAGCTTTTCACCAAGAGACCTCGAGACCGGTGCGCCTGCGGGTGCGGGGGGCGTGCGAGCGCTCCTTTGGCCGAGTGCAGGCAAGAGAGAGAGAGAGAGACGACCGAGCACACTCCACAAGTTGCCCGACCACAGGGGAAAAACCCCTTCTACAGACTCCAAGGCCTCCTTCCACCAACAAGGTAGGAAGGGGGGGGCCTAGGCCCGAGTCTGCGCGCAGACTCATCCCCAACAGAAGGAAGGAAGAGAGCGAGAGAGAGCAAGCCCCGAGCAAAGCAAAGCAAAGAGAGAGAGAGAGAGAAAACAAAATCCTAGAGTCCGAGAAGGTGCTAGACCCTCAAGGCCCGCCAGTGGCCCACCAGGTGGTTCGTGGAGCCAGGCCTTCCCTCGCCTCGGACGCTTGGGCGCTTGGGTGCTCCTGGGAAGATGGGTGTCGGAACTCCAAACTTAAGCAGAACTTCAACATGTTGTCCTCGTGAGGTTGCAAAGAGGCTTCACGGGCTTTGGAGTTCGGCTGGGGCGAGCAGAGCTGAGCCTTTAAATACAAAATCAAGTGCAAGACTGATAGCTCCACATACGAATCCTCACGGGGGTCCCCATTCGCCACGTGCTAAGATCGGCTGTTCTGAACGTGAGTGTGCGTATGTGTGTGTGTGCGCGTGTATGTGCATGTATGTACCTATATATATATATACAGCACACCGTATGTAGATACACATGTACAGACGTAAAGAAACACATAAATACACACGTGTATACATAAGCAGATAAACGAATGTATTTACATATATGCATATGTATCTGTACCTGTATATGGACATGTGCATGTATATGTGTGTGTATATATGTATGTTTCACTTGTGTCCTTGGTGACGTCGCAAGGCACGGCTTAGTCCTTTGCTTGATTGGGGGTCCGAGATTTTGGCTTCAGGGCTTCAGGTAGTAATGTCACCATACATAATCATCATCATTATCATCAGAAAGAAGAAGGTTGAACTTAATGCTTAATCCCTTGTAAACTCCTTGGCCACAAACGCGAAGGCCGCCGAAACTAAAGCAGAAGCCATGGTCACCTCTGAAGTTCGTCCGTCCTTCCGGCACTTTCGTCGCCCAGAAAGATCACCTTTTCACCACAGGCGTGTGTTCTCCATCGTATTTCCACAACCTTGCTACTAGCCCAGCCTATCCTTGCAAAGCCAAATCTGCACAGATGTGCGAGCCCGTGCAGGTGCCATCCCACTGAATGTGAGTTTTCGTTTCTGAAATTGTACTACAACAGTCTGAAGAGTGTGTAGAAAACCCGCAAAGCGCATCGAACGTGAAGATGGTTACTGAATCGTAGTTCACTGTCCAGCCCCGTGGAGCACAACAAGTGAGTCACTATGCAGAATGCATGTCGCAACGCAGATATGCTTGGAAGCCGTCTGACTATACTGCGGTAAGCCATGACGGAATGTCCGGGGAACGTATCGACATATGACGAGCATTCTGATGGAACGCCCAGTCACTCACGAGGTGAATTCCCTCTACTTATCAGGCCAAAAACCTGGGCATCGTCGTTTCGCATATGTTATTGCTAAGACCTGCCTCGTGACGTTGATTCCCGATGCGTAGTTCATGTACCAATCTATCGGAGCAACGGCGATGCTGGCCGCGACAGTTTTTTCTGACCGACGAAGGTGCCTGGTGTACCAGCTTCTGACCGGGCGACCACCCATTTGGGTGCAAGCCCAAGTGGGCAGGGTTTGGGGTTGTTTAGAGTCCCAGACCGCTCTCACAGCTTCGAGAGGACCGTGTTTCTGTTAGGGTTGACACTCTTGAACATACTTGCTGGCTGGCCGCCCTGCTCTGCGCATGTGAACAGGGGCAGGGAAGTAGCGGGAAGGAGGAGTTGGGCCCGCAGGAAAGTAATTCAACATCAGACCCACAACTTCAACTAGGCTGGAGACAGGCAGACAAACAGGAAGACAGACCAGCAGGCAGACCCAAGGACAGAGGGAAAGACAGAGGGACAAGAGTCAGCCACCACAGTACTAAGTTCCGCTCTCTCACAGCGGCCTGAGGAGGCTTCAGGTAACCTCAAGGGTGAGCCAAACACGCCCAGTGACAAGGACCAAACAAGGGAAGACAACACCCGGGCCCATTGGCAAAAACAGCTGTGCACCACTCACTAACAGTGGCCCATATTGGTCGCAGGTAACCCAGGCTCGAGCCAAGACCAGACCCGAGCCAAGACAAGCAGGCTTTCAGGTCTGAGATGGTCTGAGGGGTTTATGTATTCACAACTCATGTGCTGTGCCGAAAGGGAGGGGGCGGCTTGCGAGAACTTCCTGTCTTTGTCCGCAAAAAGAAATGAAGAAAGCGAGAGCTGGCGAGCCCTGGCAAGGCGGACAGTGAGATGGAGGAGGATTCTGCGGGTTGCGGGAGGGCAGCTCCGGCATCAGGGAGCAGGGACGTGAGGGGACGTGAGCAATTCTGTCCGCGCGGAACTAGTTCAGTCGGGCTTCGAGTTCTGTTGCAGGGAATTTGTCAGATCAGCTTACCAGCCGTCCGCACGAGTTTGGCAATCTGCTGAATCAGATTGCAGGACGCAGAAGTCGCTGGTTTGCAAAACAGTAGCTAGACGGGAATTAGCAGAGCCTGAAAACTTTGGCGTAGTTGCACGCTCGGCGCTCGCCCGAGACTCAGGGCTCGTGCAGTGTCTCGCCAGAGGACATACGGCGATGCATCATTAGCTTCAAGCTGGACGATGGCCTGGGGACTGGGGGGATGTTGCGTAACGGATGCATGGCATCAGGGAGTATCTCAAGCAAGGTTTCGCAATGGCCATGCGCGAATCTATCTTGAAACTGCCGACTGATTGTGATGTGCAGCTTCTTTTAGTGGCTTCGCAGTTGCGGCATGCTACAACACTGCACGACCGGTCGTGAAGATGCCGGGCCGGTTACGATGCATTTCTGTCCGGCATCAATAGGTTGGGACACTAAAACCGTAAACTCCGTAAGCGCTAAATCCTTCTTGGGGGCCTTAGGGCCTTTGGTTGGTCATCTGGATCTTTGGTTTCTGCAGCAGGCCCTCTTTCCCAAACCTCGTGCCTGTGGGAACATGGCTCCGTCCATTGGCGTCCGCAGCTCCATCGGAAGCCCGACCACTAGCCCTACGATCCTCAAACTGGGCCGCTGGGCTGAGTGCAGTTTATCTTGGGAACTCCGGGACAAGGCTACTCTGGGCCGGATTTTCTTCTTTTTTCAACTTCTGGGCGCCCCAACAGGCTTGAGCTTGGGTTTCTTAGGTGTCTTGGATTTGTGCCTTGTAGGGTCCAGTATCGTGCATCCAAGCTTGCCGTTCTGGAGCCAGCATTCTGTCGGTCATACTTACCGAAAGACCAGAAGGCAAAATGGTGCAGAAGACAAGTTGAACCGCCCACCTCCGAGAGTTCGAACATGTCCGACAGCTAAAGTCTGAGACCTGAACACACCTCATGAAATTGCCGCAACGTGTTCAAGCCCGAAGGGGAAGAAAGCGCCGATGCGGCAAAACGCCAAGGCTCCGTGAGTTCGGCCTTGAAGTACAGTGATGAATGTCTTGGGTTAGAAGGGCTCGTGATTCCTTCTGTAGACATGACGTTCCTCGTGCAGCCTTCTGGCTTGAATTTAATTCCTCGCTCCGATCCGAGAGACGATGCTGGTGAAGTCTTGTTCGTACATAAAGTCCGTGGTGCCTCTGCAGGCCTCGCTGTGCCCTTGGCGGAGCTCAGCAGTGCGGAGATAGGCAACTCGCTTGCTTCAGAGTGTTGTCGCTTCAGTTTCAAAGATCCCGCCGGATGATGTGAGCAAAGTGGGACAGAGCCACCCCGGCCGAACTTGATGGTGGTGACTTCTGCATGCCTGCCCTCCGACCTCCGATTGGCTGGCTGCGCTAGGGCCGCTGGGGCTTCACCTACCCCTCGCCCTTGTTTGCACTTGTCCGTTTCGGCGTGGCAGTATGCGTGGACCATTACCGAACAGAGACCCTGAAAGATCAGTGTCGAGTCAGGCCACAGCCTTCAGCAGACCTTCACCACTGACGAAGACTTCGCTGATTTTCGAACTCTGATTGGGCAACTGGAGGATCAGTTCCTGGGCGCAGACACCAGAGACGGTAAGTACTGAGCAGTTGCGCCAATGTCCCAGCCTTTGCTCGCTACTTTCGTGTATGCCTTTTCAGCAGAGGTACATACACGAAATGGTCCTCCTGAGTGACGAGAACAAGTTGTTAAGATCTGAGATGGCCAAAGTACTTGGCACTGGCAGCACCGACACCAAGAAAATCTTTGGCCTTCGTGGGATGGAAGCAGGCACGGCGACCTGTCATGGCAAGGAGGGGTACATCAACCAAACCTTTGCTTCTCGGGCTCTGCGATTAGAATAGACTCATGTGTCGCATGTCAATACAGCTTGTGTTAGTCCGAAGTCATGAATGCGATGCCAGTGCTGAGGACATGTCAGCCGTCGCCGACCCCAGATTTCGTGTTGGACAGGAGGCTCGAGGGAATACAAGTTGATACAAGTCTTGTTTCACCGTCGTTCTGCGGTTAAGATGCAAGATGATGCATGGTTGCCACAATAACGAGTCTTGCAAGCTGTACCAGATCTAGTCCGGACTGCGTGATGCCTACGACCCGTGACCCGGAACTTTAACTTGACCACGCTCCAAAGGCTCGAGAATCTCGTTCTGCGGAAGGCCAGGGAGGGGCCCTTCCGTGCATTCAGGGACTGCAAGGCAAAAAGGTTGAGACGGAGGGAACAAAGAAGCGAAGTTGAGCATTTCGCGTGTTCCACCAAAACTCTCAAGCTGAATTGTCGGGGTTTGTGCTTCAGCATGCAGACTTCTGGCAGAGTTTCCGTTTGTTCAGTGCCATGCACCCTTGTTGGTTTCCGAAGGATCACGAAATCCACCTTCCTCGGGTCTGCCAACACATGCAGAGGACGGACACGCATGAACTGCGGGATTCCGATAGATCAGAGACCGTAGGGCCGGTCGCTTCTTCTCTGCAGGAACCTGGCAAGAGCGGAGTGGAGCAGCTGTGCGCAGTTGTCATGGGCAGTGCCGCCACCACGCAGATGATTGCGAAGATCGATGCAGAGGTGGAGGCGGGCAGAGCAAAGACACGGAGGCACAGGGGGATTCAGGGAGTCTGTTTGGTCCATTTAGCGCAGAGGCCGCCGCCGTACAGAAGCACGACTGCGCGAGCCGCCTTGAAAGCGATTTCTACGTGCCTCGGCCCATCTTGGCCGCAAACACTGCCCGAGGGGCCCGACGGCACAGACTCCCCTGAGGAAATCACGATAGGCATGCTCATCATCGTGAATTCTGTGATCATGGCCATCGAGTTCGAGTATCAAGGACTGGTTGAAAGTGTCGTCTGCTGCGAGACTCTCCATGTCCTAGAGATATGCCTTTCAGCGAGAACTTCAACGTGCTTTGCCGAGTGCCAGGCTACGTGGTTGGCCACGACCTAGACTACCGGAGAATGGAGGGGAGCCCTGATGAGGCAGTGATTTCCTGGGGGCACTCGCAAGACGCAAGACACCCCCAAGTTTGTGAGTGTCACACACAGATCTTCTGCAGTTTCAACTTCGTCCAGGCCTGGCCTCATGCGGAAGGTGCTTTCTATGCCATCAATCTGGGCTTCACGATTGCTTTTGTTGCTGCTCAGAAGCAGCCTATAAGACGGACTGTCGAGCCTGTTGCTGGGGAAGTTGAAGTCCGACGCAAGGTAACGGGCTAACACTCGCAACGGTGTTTACATTCATTCGGCCCAGATGTCACCTAGCTCCAGTGCTTGCAGCATAGAAGCTGTAGCAGGCAAGATGCTGCTGGTCCCTAGGTTGACATAGTGCTTCGCCTCAGCTTCCTCCGACTGCGATTCTTCAAGCTAACATTCAACTGGCTGGACCTTCTGGTCGTTATCTGCAGCGTCACTGAGATCCTGTTTCAAGACCTGATACCAGTTGTGCTTCGACTGCAAGCGCGTTCATGCGCAAGTGTCTGTGCCAAAGCGTAGCCAGAACGGCACAGAGCAATTGCATATGACACAAGGTCCGTTTGGATGAGGATGAGGTTCCGGGTCGTTCTGTTGAAGTTAAGAAGTGTGGCATGGGTTCCTTCAACTGAAAACCGTGGGCCTTTAGGCTGGCTAAGCCCAAGCAAAGCCCTCCCTGCCAGGATGACCCGTCTCAGAAATTCAATATGAGTGCCCAGGACACGGTCTTCATGCGCCTGTTGCGGCTGGGAAAGGTGGCGCGAGCGATGCGAGTTGTTCGACATACAGAGGACGCTGGTTTCGGTGCTGCGGTGCGAGATCTCGTATTCGGAGAGAGTTGTGAGTGAGGTGGTCATGCAACAGAGTTCATGATGCTGCTATTGCTGCCGCAAGTCTCGAAGCCATGCACACGGAACCGAGGAATACGAAACTGATAATGGCAACGGGAGGGCCGACTGTGACGACGACCACGATTATGATGCTAATAGAATAATTAATAGAAATGACGCCGATGATTGCTCGGGCTCTTTTTCCGATTCTTGCCCAGTCGTCCTGAAGGGATGTTCTCGTGCCGGACGGTCCTGTATCAGTGTCGTCTTCTTTAGGTATGAGCTTTGATTGGACTTGTACGGTTACAGGCAGCCTTGAGTCTTGGACGCCCGTTGTAGCAAAGGTTGCCAGTGTCGTGCAGGCCTAGTTGCGTAGTAGTACTAGTAGTAGTAGTAGTAGTCGTCGTAGTCGTAGTCGTAGTAGTAGTAGTAGCAGCAGGAGTAGCAGTAGTTGCAGTAGTTGCAGTAGTAGTCGTAGTAGTAGTCGTAGTCGTAGTCGTAGTAGTAGTAGTAGAAGTAGAAGCAGCAGTAGTAGCAATAGCAGTGGTGGTAGCAGTAGCAGTAGCAGTAGCAGTAGCAGTAGCAGTAGCAGTAGCAGTAGCAGCAGCAGCAGCAGTAGCAGTAGCAGTAGCAGAGGAAGTAGTGGTAGTAGTAGTAGTAGTAGTAGTAGTAGTAGTAGTAGTAGTAGAAGTCGTAGTAGTAGTGGTAGTAGCAGCAGTAGTAGTAGCAGTACTAGCAAAGTAGTGGCAGTAGTAGTAGTAGTTGTTGTAGTAGCAGTAGTAGAGGTAGTAGTAGTAGGGGCGCGGTCCACATTTGACGCTATGTTTTTTACTGGCAATCCAGATGCGTTCTCCTGGGTTTTTACAGTGATTTCAGTACATGAGATCCAGGCGTGAGAAGGGTTGCCGAGTTTAGGTAGTGTGTAGCAGAAACTGCCATCATCATCATCATCATCGTCACATCATCATCATCATCATCAGAATCATCATAATCAGCATCAACAACAGCACCACCAATAGAACACACACGAAATGATGCTGTTTGCATGAAGGTTTCGGCTTGAGGGGTGAGGTGGAAAAGCTGTGAAATGAAGCTGTGGGCATTGTGGAAAAATAGTGAGATGAAGCTGTGGGAATGAAGGTTTCGGTGTGAGGGGTGAGTGGGGAAAACTGTGCAATGAAGCTGTGGGCATGAAGGTGTCGGCTTGATGGATGAAGCGGAATATCTGCCAGACGAAGCTGTGAGAATGAAGGTTTCGGCTTGAGGGCTGAGGTGGAAAGCGGTGAAATGAAGCTGTGGGCATGAAGGTTTCGGATTGAGGGGGAGGTGGAAAAACTGTGAGATGACGCTGCGGGAATGAATATTTCGGAGTTTCGGCTTGCATGGGGTCTCTTGATTAGTAGTTCTAGTTCAGAATTTTATGGAAGCACAGGAAGCACTTTCTTTCTGCTGGTGCGTAACCCTGCGTAGGAGGCACGCACAGGAAAGCAGCAAAACCTACCCTCGATACTTTCGGCATAATTCAGCCGAAAGCACACGTTTTAATTCCTTCAAGCGAGGAAAAGCGTGGCGTCAATTAGGGCACCGCTCCCTAGTAGTAGTAGTAGTAGTAGCAGCAGTAGTAGTAGGAGTAGGAGTAGGAGTAGTAGGAGTAGTAGTAGTAGTAGAAGTAGTAGTAGCAGGAGTAGTAGTAGTAGTAGTAGTAGTAGTAGCAGGAGTAGTAGTGGTAGTAGTAGCAGTAGTAGTAGTAGCAGCAGCAGCAGTCGTAGTAAGTAGTATAAGTGGCAGCAGCAGGTGTTCGCATGCATGGATTGCCAGGGGATGTCGTCGCTCATCATGCTGCTCAAGTGCGTGAGAGCCAGCTTCAACACACTGTGCTGGTCATTGAGCTTCATCGTCGTGCTTCAGTGCATAGCAGGTATGGTGGTGTCCCCAGTCTTCTGCATCAAGTTTTGGCCATTGTAACAGCAAGGACAGACTTCTTGTTCAATACCTTTCGTGCAAGGTCATCAGCCAGGTTCTTTGGCCGTACATGAAAGATGAGTCTGCGGACCTGGATGAGAGGAGGGAAGTCTTCAGGCCACGCGTCTGCACATTTGCGGAGCTCAGCATCTGCACATTCACTCTGCAGCAACCAGTCTCTCCGCTATCTATCTTGAGATACTATGGCACGTTCACTGGAACGTTCCTCACCATGTTCGAGGCCGGGCACTTGGCACGGTGGGTATGCGAAGAAAATGATGCCAGACCTGCATGAACTAGAAGCCCATCTCTTCATAGCCAGTTCGCATTTTTCAAGCTCTGGATGCACTGCTTGTATGCAAGGGCAATCGCTACCCGCGGCGGTACCATGTAACAAAGACCTAGCACTCTCGTGAAGGAGTTTTCTTGCAGTCTGGGTGGATTGAAATCACTTGCAAGATCTTCAAACGTTTCTAGCGGCAATGTCGTGACAACGCCCTCACCCTCCTAAATCATACCGAGCTCCTCGCAGAGGTGTTTTAAGATTTGGCCTGAAACCCTTAGCAGGGAGGCTCTGTGTGGAACTGAGGTCTTGCCCCCTTTGCCCGGCCCCACGCCTTCCCTGACAATACGTAGTCAACTAACCGTTGTGAACTTCTGCCCTCAAACACATCGCCTCACATATCTCTGAGCTGTGTGTGGGTCAGGCTCAAATCAATGCCACAACCACTTTCGCACGTAGGCTCAGACAAGTGTTCGCCGCGCTTCCTAGTCACTAGTCGCTCTGGACCCATTTTGTCTGAATTCGCAACCGAAACCAGATGTCGTTCTCGATGACCATTTCGTCCAGTGGCGAGGGGTAACAGGGTCACAGGACATGGCAAGTGCAGCCACCTCGTGTCGTTCGAATGTTGTAAAAGGAAAACGGCTGGTTCAAGTGGTCTGGCTTGGTATCCGTTATCCGATGTATCATCCTTCTAGCTTCTTCGTGGTATCAGGTGCTCGGCAAGGTCGCTGAGGATAGTGGTCTTTTTCTGGACGCAACCCCGTGGTAGGGTACGTCTCGATGCTCACACACACGTGGTATCAGGTGTTGCTGGCAAACTGGGCTCCTCCGGCCCGAATCCTTGCCGCTCAATTGCTTTCAGTTTTGCTGTGTTTCCAACTTGCACAAGTAAGTTCTAAACCTGAATCCTGTGCTCCCCTAGGCCAAGAGGGTTCAACAAATTCCTGCTGGGCGTTCCGAGGTGGACTACGTCAGTGACTGGTTCGTCTATGTTTTCGTCGTGTACCGCTGTGTGGTAGGATTTGCCGTTCTCAATGTAGCTGCTTGCCAGCATCTTGCAGGAAAGTTCATCATGAGCTGATGGGTCAACCTCTACAAGTCTTGCTATGCATGAAGCGCTCCTATCATGTCACTGACGATGAAGGTATCGGCTGTCTTCATTCAGCAGACGATGAAGGTGGCACAGGCAGTCGGCAGCACTATCGCAGACAGGCTCTGCCCAGATGCGAATCAGTGCTACAAAGGCAGATCAGGAGATCATCTTGAAGCAGCGGCTCAGCTGCTTGCTTGCACGACGAGCCGAAGACTTCGCCGAGAAACTCGGTGAGCCTCAGTCTGACCAAGGATCAGAGCAAGCATATGCAGCGAAGATGAGATGCTCGGGCATGTTCTAGAGATAGCGGTCGCTCATTGCCGGAGACAGGTGCTGCCACGCAGGGGCCACGCAGCTATGCAATCGCTGCGCAGATCAGACACTTTGGTAGCTTTGCAAGGTCCCGTAGCTTTGACTTTCCGCCATGTGCCTGAATGGTAGCAAAGGCTCCCTCTGAGCCATTGGTTCCCGAGACCCCTCGTTGGCACTTTCGTCCACCTGTCCCTGCGGGCCAGCGACCCTGGAGAAACTTCACGGAGCACTGTCGCGAGAAGATCGGGAATCGGCCCGAGATTCCACCAGCTCCTCGAGGTTTGGAGCCCTTGGAGCCCTTGGAGCGACGCCTCGAGGCGCCTAACAGGCCTGGCCAGCAAAAGGAGAATTCGAATGAGCAGGAGGATTTGTCCGCTGCAAGGCTCTGCTTAAAGCAGGAGATTCGTGCAGCTCTGCGTCAGTGCTCCAGCATTCAAGTGCTTGATGCCACGCTTGCAGCGGCCAGAGGCAAGTCAAAGCCTCCACCCGAAGGCCGTGAACCCTTGAAGAAGCTGCTAGCTGTGCTGCGACCTGTAAAGCATGCCAAGGCGGCACAAGGTGCCCGTAGAGTTGGCAAGCTAATCTCGCAGGCGCTGCGCCAGGAGATTTCCGGGTTTGGGAAGGTGTCAACGAGAGGGAATTTGTTCTGCTGCACTGCATGGAGTGATGCGCATGTTTAGTTTTTAGAGGTTCCCATGGTTCCCACAGTCCAAGTCTATCCGCTTCTTCCCTAGGAGGAGAGCCACCGGCGCTTTTCACTCGTGCGCCAAAGTGGCCATGGGGACCGGAAGAAGGACCGTCGAAGCCCGCGAAAGGCGATCTTCCGCGGAGACAATGAGCTGGCATCGATGCTGCAGTCCTTTGAGCCGGAGGTTGCGGACCTTAACCAACTGATTCAGGCAGCCTTTCGCCACATTGGCCGTGGTGGGCGACTCAATAAGAAGGACCTTCGCAGAGCTTTACGACATTGTGGCTTCAAAGATGTCAAGAGCGATTGGCTAGAAGAGATCTATGAGGGTTTGACGATGGTGAACTTCATTGGCAGTGAGGATTTCGAGAAGCTTGTGAACGAATATGATGAAAGGCAGCGGCAGGGATATCTCCAAGCCTTTAGAAAGTTCGATGTCGACCAGAGCGACCAGATTTCGACGGAAGAACTCCAAGAGGCGTGTCGAAATTGTGCTTCACAGGTGTCGGTTGGCTTAGATACAGTTGTGACAGTCTCTCGTGCGTTTTCATTCGGAGCACGCCACCAGACTTCCCAGATTTGTTCACATACGAAGTAAGTCAGACTGGGCGGGGTTCGCAGTCTGCGAATCTGGGGGCAGAGGGCGAGAGAGACAGTATGTGAAGTGGTGTTGAAGCAGGGTCACCATCGAGTTCGATCGTCTGCATTGCGTGAGCTGCTCTCTTAAGTCGCACGAGCTGGTGGTCGAAATTGTACGTGGCACGCTAGTCTTCCTGACTGTATGATGCAGAGGTCGCGAGGTCAGACGGCCAGTTACACTGTACTTTTTCGAGATGTACCACCGGTAGATTCATATTCCGTGGGATTCCTTGTGCCGAAAGCGGCGAGCCACTTGAAGCCTGAGGCCAGGGAAAGAAAGGCAAAGAGAGACACAGAGCGGCAGGCAGCGAGCACCTCTCTTTCGTGTGCCGCTCCGGTCGCCGGTCGCCTCGAAGGAGCGACGTGAGGCGACATGCGGCGGTCACTCTCGGCTCTCGGCGACGTTACGCTTCGTGCGTCCTTGCTGACGCTGCACAGCACTCCTGCCAGCTGCAGTCTTATAGCACCTGCAACTCGGGAGGCGCCAGCGGTCAGCAGGAGCTGGAACCCTGAACTCTCTGTAGACCTTTTGCCACCAGAGTCTGAATGTAAATCCGTACAGAGCATACGTAGAACGCAGGATATGTCAGCTGAATCATGGCGGGGAGAGTGGACCAGGGGTTCGAGTGTGTATTTGTGCAAGGAGCAGCCTTGACACATCAAGCACTCTGATGAGTGAATTGTACGTATGTATGCTGCCTCACACGTGTAAGGCATGGGGTGGTACAGTAAGCATTGCTGCAGCCCTGGCTTCGGGCATGGTCACTCGGGCCCCCGACTCTAGTTCGATGTGCAAGATGCAAAAAATCTGTATTATGGTCGAAGCATCGGCAAAGGCAGGTAAGCCGAACTTTCCCGGAATGTAGCACTCGGCAAATTGGATCCCAAGTTTGTTGGGCCAGCGACTTCTTGGAAGGTTGTCGAGTGACAGTCAACTATCTTCCTGAGGTGACTATACCAACATGCATTCAAGAAAGATGTACAAAGTGCCCGACCTCTCAGCTCCCACCATTGCATTTCACTTCTCATCATCAAACGTGGCGTCTGCACTCGGGTCGAGGATCGTTCGATTTGTTCTCCTTTGCTTCGAAATTCGCCGAGTCAGCCCTCATACCGGGGGATGTGTCTTTGTAAGACTGGTGTGTCTTTGTGTGTGTCCGCGCACGAGTGCTTCTGTGCGTGCGTGGGGTCTTTCATGTCTGAACGAGTAAGTTGCACAGGAGCATCGCCATGCTGGAGTGCACACTGAGTACAGCACTTGACAAAGAACTGAGTGGCTGAAAACAGCTGGCGTTGTAGAAAGCTTCGGCTCACCGAGTCAGCTCTCTTGTCACAGCTGCAGGTCTTGCGGTCCATGCAGCTGGTGGTGCAGCCCAGCTTGTTGCTGGAGATCATGAGGAAGGTGGATTACGATGACTCTGGCGAGTTGTCCTTCGACGAGTTCGAACAGCTGATGAAGTTGCTCAGCGATTCGGATGGCTTCCCGGAGACTGAGCACCAGGAGCTCAAGAAGGCCTTCGAGCGATTTGACAGCACCGGGGATGGCCTTCTCGACTTACAGGAGCTCCAGCCATGGGCTCGTGGCTCCTGAGCGCTTGCAGTGCTTGCAGCTTGTTGTTTACCTGTGTCACATCTGTCTTCACCCTGTCATCTTGCGAGCCTCGCAGGAGTTCAAGAGCACGCAGGGCTGGCTCGGCTACCAGCTCAAGGAGAGGGTCCTGGAACAGATCTTTCGAGATGCGGATTTCGACGACCGGGGCACCCTCGAGTACCCGGAGTTCGTGGAAGCCATGAAGGCTGTTCGCGAAGTTGAGATGAAGGAGATCCAGAAGGTTTTCGAGGAGCAGGATCAGGATCGTAATGGCTTACTGTCACCCACGGAGCTGGAAGGTGCCCTGAAAGTCCTAAACTATGATTGCGACTTGCAGGTGGTGCTGGAGGTTACGGCGCAGGTCCAGGATGCCAAAGGGGGGCCCAAACGCCTGGAGCTGAACTACGAGGATGCGCTGGACTTCCTGCAGAGATACCGAAACTGCGAGGGCTTGAATCAGGCCGAGCTCCAGGACCTCGAGCTGGCGTTCCACAGATACGAGAGCGATGCTGGTTCCGTCCGTTCCCGCGACGTCCACAAGGTCCTTAGCTGGTTTGGCTATGACCTTTCCCCGCAGGAAGTGGATCGCTTCGTGCGCAAAGCGCAGTGCATCGACGGACACCTGAGCTTTCAGGAGGTCAAGAAGCTCCTGCGCATGGAGCGGGAGGAGGCTACGCAGCAGTACGAGAGGGTTTACCGTCGAGACCACGGCGCGATGGAGATCGGCAGTCAGCAGGCTGCCTTGCTTTTCGCAGAGCTGAACTTGGAAGCACGAAGTGCGAACTCCAACTTTGAGTTGGGCCTTGCCTCCGCTTTCCGCAAAGGTGGCGCGGGGTTCTCTCCGGAAAGCTTTGTTCGAACCTGCCTGAAGCGGCGCAAGGGCAAGGCTCAAGACCGGAGGGAAACGGCTGGTTTTGACAAGGAGATTGGGCAGTTGAAGGAGCTTTTCGTAAGCCTTGCCAAGGGCCCCCAATCGGCCCAGCGCCGAAGAGATCCTGACTTCGCACTCTCTGCCGAAGAAGTTGCACATGTTGCCCGGATCCTCTTTTCGTTTGGGGTGGTGGAACCTTTAAAGGCAACGTTGAGTGAGCTCCTTCGGGATGTCGAGCGTAGACCGCCCATCAACTTCAATGCTTTTCTGCGCCACATGCGCTTCTTTGTCGACCTGTTTGCAAAGGATTACAACTTCCGGGAGCAATGGGCAATCCGAGACACCGGCTTCTCTGGGAAGGAAGTGGAGGACTTCCGCCAACTCTTCCTTTCGAATCTGGAGCACCGGGAAGGCCTCGTATCCGTCGGACAGCTCATGTCTCTGCCAGAATTGCGTCGAGCGCTGCCGCTGGCTTCTGACACAGGCTCCGCCCTTGGCGCTGTGCACCAGGTGAAAGGTGAATCTCTGCAGCTCTTGAACGGCATGCCCAAAGCAAAGCTGGAGGATAAGAACACGGTGGTTAACTTCCCACAGTTCCTGCGGATTGCCAAGCAATTGCTGGAACAAACAGCCAAAGACCAAAAGTTCCAAGGGCTTAGGGAACTCAAATCTAAATCGCTCACCCGCAGCCTCAGCAAATAGCTGCGCTTGGCAAGGTATTTTCCAGGCCAATCTCGGAAGACCGATGCCCGCCTGCGTGGAAAATCCATGACGGCGCTGGCTCAGGCTCCCAGGCTCCTATGACAAGAGTTGGTTTAGAGGGCAAAGCGGCTGAGCCGCAGAGCCCCACTGTGGAGCCAGGAGAAAGATGCGCGAGGAGACCCGTCAAATCCGTGAAGATGCACTCAGGCGATATGGAGTCTTGTTGTCCAACAAGTGTTCCAACCTTCAACCTTAAACCTGAACCCACAGTCATGACCTCTTTAGCTAAGTCCGAGCTTCAAGCAGGAAGGGCTACTGCCAGGGCCCGGATCTCCCGAAAATATGCCCAGATACGTTTAGTGGTTGGGGAAGTTCCCATTGTTGTCTTTGTAATTTGCATATTTCAGCAGGAACCCTGGGAACAAGGGGGGCAGATGTACAGTAAGCGTCTGAGGAGAGTTCTTCGACAAGTTGGACACCGACAGCACGGGCTTCTTGACATGGCAGGACGGCAGGTTAGCACTCTGCATCTGCTTTTCACTCGTCAGGTCGTGTAGATACTTCGTGCCATCCGCCAGCACGCAATGCCGAAGCAAGGGGTGCTTTCGTTCGGGAGAGTCGTCGAAACCACTGTGTTACTGTGTTTTCGTTGCTTCCCGTCTTGCAGGAGTTTAGCGAGGTCCTCCGAAAGCCTGAGCTGCGATCCTGGATGGCAACCTTGGAGCTTGAGACCTACGACCTGGTGAACCTCTTTCACATGATCGATGACGGCTGCTCGCCTTCGTAAGGCAAGTCAAGAGATCTGAAGGCACTGCAGTTTCGAGTCCAATCAGGTGACGGCGCTATCACCGTGGCAGAGTTCCTCGATGGAGCCATTCGCCTACGAGGTGTGGCGAAAAGCCTGGACCTGGCGCAGGCCGGTGCGGACCCCGTTCAGTGTGACATTATGAGGAGGAAGAGGTGGGGCAGATTGCATATAGGTATGACAGATGATCTCTGCGCAGGCTTAGCTAAGTGTGACGTATGACGATATGCGATGATCAGTCATGCCATCACAGCTGCTTGCTCCTGTAGGCGACATGCTGGTAAGTGCTTTCTACTAGTTCTGCGTGATCAACGTTTTTGGCCCAGTTCTGTGGGCTGGCCAGGTACTCAGCACCACCCGAAGGGTGGACGCCAAACTCGAGGTGTCAGCGAGAGATGAGTTTGTTTCCTTCTTCCCACCCCACATTCTTCTCTGTGGTAGCCTTCGGAATCCGAGACGCAAGGCATGCCTCATGGCCATCCAGAAGTTGTCGGGCGAGAACGACATGGAAAGTTTGAAGAAGACGGCACCTGGTCATGAAAGCACCCGCCATGCATCTGCCATCGCGCTCTGCTACCCTGCAATCTTGGCCCCACCTCCAGATCTTGGTGCTGTCTTGAGCTTCTGGCTGGAGGTCGCAGTTGGCTTGTTCTGGCAACCCCATTAAGACCAGACAGACACGTTGAATGTCGGAGCCGCGAAACCATTGAATTCAATCTTTACAGCCTTACCCTTGCCTTCTTCTAGCGCTCCGAGGCTTTCGGCAAGATGTCAAGATTGACGTCGAGACGAATGTCGTTGCACAGGCGGCATTTGGAACGCTTCAAACTGCCGAGAGATCCTCTGCGGAACCGTGCCTCTTCATCTGCTGCCGCTGATTTTTTGTGGCGGCCTCCTGCCAGCCCTTCATCCATTGACGTGCACTCGGCATAATCGACAACCCGATATAGCACCAACGGTGCCTTCGTCTTTCGAACTTTAGTATATCTTGCAGCTGGCAGGCGAAGCGCGCCAGTGGGACGCATCGGCACCTTTGCTGTTAATATATTTTCATTAGGATGAGCCCTACCCTACTACCTGCGAAGGGGACCAGCCCAGAATGTGGCTTTTTGCAAGTGGAAGCAATAACACGCCGGCAGACCCAGCACTTACGCACTGAAGCTTTGGTGCAGGAGTCGAAAGCAAAACGCTCAAAAAGGAAGCCGCAGACTGAAGAAGGCCCCAGGGTTTGGTCAACTTGAGTCACTGGTCCTTGGTCCTTGGTGCTATCTGCTTGAGACTGTTTGAGAGGAGTTTCTGACCATGTCATCTCGGCCCAACTAGAATCTGCTAGAAGTTCAGGCACCAATTTGTACATCGTCTGAAAAAACAAAGGGAATCTGAGCCGAAGTTGTTGCAGCGCATCATTGGGTCCACTGCAGGAGACAGTCGTACATGTTCTGCCCGCACAGCGCAGGTTCCAGGCACAGCTCAGAAATCAAATCTGCTTTGCTGCAGGCTAACGGCACATCACTGGCCCAAGTTTTGTAGGCCGCTTATCTGTGCGCTTGTGAACCAGGTCTGCCTTGCGTGCACCCGTACCAGTGAGAGTGATGTTCGAGCCGTGCGTGATTGCGCAATTGAGCATCCAAAAACTCCGGCATCCTTGAAATGAGGAAATGGCCTGTTCATAATGCGGCTTCGTCGTGTTCTGGTGATGGAAGTGCCTGGCTGACAGGGCTTGAACCTGCCTTGAGGCGCTCTTCTGGTAGAGCCCTAGCCCATAGCTTGCACGTCATTCTCCGAGCTTAGATGGTTCAGAACCCTGACGCATAGATCGTGGCTGTCACCTCGGGAATCGTAACATATCGGAACGTCGAGCCGCTTACCAGCTTTGAGAATCCGTGGCAGTGGCAACAGTGCTCATGGCATGGCTCATGCTAGTAATCAGCAACAACATGAAATATATTGTTGTCCGCTTGTCTGACTCGTACACTTCCATTACTCCTTTTACACACACGCACATGCACTCGCTCTCTCTCTCTCTCTCTGTCTTCCTCTCTACGTTTACATGTATACATATATAATGAAATTAGCTGAATTTTTGTTTGTTTATTTGTTGATACGATGTAAACACAAGTGTGTATCATGTATTCATATATTTATGTGTATGTATGTATGTATGTATGCGCACGCACATCACATACACACATCGTACATACTTGTTAGAGAGCAGAGTCAACAGGACGAGATGACCGCGATGCAACATGCATAGTGCCACGTGTTCGACTGGTCTGCCAGAGGCAGTAGCACCACCCTACAGCGAAGGAGAACACAGTGGTACGAGTAGGATCAAGGCGTCTCGGCTGCTTGTCTCAGTCTCTGCAGCAAAAGGCTTTCTTTCCACCGCCGTGCAACGGGAAGATCTGATTGCTAAATACCAACCGCTGTGGATGTTGCATGCTAGAACTACATGCCATATGCATTGCATTCTCGCCGGGATTCACGTCTCGCGACAAGTGACAGGTGGGCTGACAGACACACTGTCTCCGTCAGCGCAAACACTGACTCGAGCATTGCTGGAGGTCATACTTAGCGTTTGGGAGTCCATGCAAGCTGAGCTGCTGCTTGAGAGTTTATCGACACAGACTGGACACACGCTGCCATTGGGAGGCGGATCTTTCAAAGCGTCTTCCCGTTCAGGGAACCGCAAAGCACGAGTTCTTCGAGGCCGATGGATCCGTTGGTTGATGAGATCGTGAAGCCAAAGTACACGGTGAGTTTGCAGCATCCCCGAGTCTTCAAAGCTCTACCTCCTATGATCTCCTATGCAACAGAATCTACCCACAGTCTCCATTGTAATTCCTTTTTGGGGTTACCTTTTTGGATCCTACTTGTATACCAAAAAAAGCAACTACAATGGAGACTGTAGGCACTGGGACGTATCTGAGCTCCTTCGGCCTGGCTTGTCAGGGCCTGGACGTCTTCACCTTGTACAGGAGGCAGGCATCTTAAGGGAGATTCGATACAGGAAGTCAGAAGTAGCCAGTTTGATGAAACATGCAGCCGCTCTGCATGTTGTGTCACAATAGACCCCAGACAGTGAAAGAGCACTTGGGAGCCATGCGGCTCTGACCCAGCACCTGCTACCAGCCCTTGAGTACAAATGCACACCAGGTTGTGATCCACAACGCCCACCGCACTGAGGCACCCCAAAATATGTCGCAAAAAAACTATGCACGACCCAGAGGCGGGAGCGGGAGCACAATTTCGGAATGATGCACGCCCGAAAATACGGACGGGACTGTCGCAGGAGCAAAGATACTCTCACGGATAAATTGCAGATGAATTCAACTGATCAGCATCTGCACTCCTGCATGGCCGTCTGCACATCTGCTTTCGATTAATATAAAGGGCTGCATGGGTGGTACGTTTGCTGCAGCCGAGGCAGGAAGCATGCGAACAAATAATGGGAAGCCTCCCCAGGGCCTTTATTTTTTTGCGCACCCCCCGCCCCCCAGGACAGTACTATTATTATTTTACGTTCTCAAGAGATCGCTAAAATAATAATAGTGATGCTGTTGGGGGGACGATCTCTTCCCTTCCTTCCTTGCCCGCCCCTCCCCCCCTC
>BGNK01004644.1:350-25243 GCA_003297005.1 Symbiodinium sp. clade A Y106 | reverse complement strand
TTTTGCCCTGCTGCTCCGTCTCCCGTACCTTAGTACGATAACCTCCTGTTATACTATCCTAAATATTCGATTGATCTGTATGCTAAGTCTATTTCTCCGTATCAAAAATATCATCCAGGGAGATAGAAAGAACCGGTAGTTAACAATATCTAAGCTTTGTACGAAGCCCACGAAAAGGGGAGCGAGTGTAGCCCATTGCCCTAAAGGGGAAGGGGCAGCGGGGCCAAAAAAAAAAATAAATAACTAATTTATGTTATATAATTCTATTTTTTTTTTTTTGGCCCCGCTGCTCCTTCTCCTCTAACCTAGCAGGATAATCGCCTACGTCTAGTTTCCTACTTGTACAATGCAACTGTATGCTAAGTCTATCTCTCTGTATCGAGGATATCAAGCAGGAAGACAGAAATAACTAGAATGTGAGCTTTTTACGAACCACACAAAACCGGGCCTCCAGGGTGACGCTTTCTGATTATTTAAGCCCCTATACTTCACTCTTGCTAGGGCCCCGGCAACGCGTCCATCCTTGCTTAGCTTGCAAAAGGCCAGGAGCGCATGCGGCACCGTCGCTTGCCCGGCCTGGCTGGGACGAGCCAGCCGTGTTCCAAGCTACTTTTAGGATCCTCATAAAGGTACTATAGGGTTGTAGAATAGGGTTCCTTTTAAGGGTAATCTAGGGTTATATAACTTAGGGTTTAGGATCCACTGAAAGGATCCCGCGACTTAGTAACTGGGGTTATTCTCAGTGCAACTGTACGTGTAATTACTTATAACCACAATTAGAGTATTTATAACTTTGGTAACTAAGTCCCATGATCCTCCAAGTCGGGCTGAAAGAGTGTAGGGTTTTGGGTTTACTAGAGGGGCCTCAACAGTTGGAATAGGGTTTCGGGAGAAATCTTTCTTCGAACATACTTGTACAAGGAAACCCGAAGGAATGAAATCGGTAACTACCGAGGCTTCTATAAGGGTTTAGGGTTTAGGGTTTAGGTATAAGTGGTGGGCTTCGCGCTTCACTCCTTTTCGAGTTTTCCGATACTCACAATAATCGTATTGCCCATAATCGAAAAGTATGGAAGTTAGATGCAGGGACTCACCATCCGGATTCCGATGATGCTGCTAGAACTGCTCAAATCTCCACACTCGGCTCGCACAGCTCATTTCCAAGATTCCTCCCTGCCCAAGCCATGCTAAACCCTAAACCGTGAACCCTAAGCCCCACTCCCAACAAGCGCCCACAAGTCGGCGCCCCGGTGACCAGGTCCAGGGTCTGTGAAAGTGGGCGTGGCTTCATTCGGGCTAGGGCTTCGGGCTTAGGGGTTCAGGGTTTGGGGATATGAATGCTTGTGGATCTAACAGATTCGAACATGTGAGCAGCAACCCAAACCAGGCGTTCCCGGAAGCCCAAACCCATGAACCCGTGAACCCTAAACCGTTCACCCTCAAGTTACACATTGCCTGTCCGAAACTGTGACAATAGATCAAACCCAACACCCTAAACTACAAACAGCAACCCTTAGCCACGAACATGCAGTTTCGCGTGTCGGTCGATGAAGCTAAAGGTGAATGCCCTCGCCTCCAGATACCACATCTTCGAGGAAAACTCAAACAAATGCAGAAACCAGGCCTCAACACATTCAGATCAGCAGTTGCAAACCTTCGAGACCCAAACCTTAAAGCCTCACACTCCGGACCCGCTACCAAAGCCGCAACCCGGAACACATCGCAGTCAAAGCCTAAAGGCACCGGGATTGCGAGTTTTCACTAACCTACCGTACACTGATTTTTTGTGGGTTCTTAAAACAACCCTAACACAGAATATGTAGGGACCCTAACAAAAGAAGGTAGGTTTAGGTGTTCGTTGTGAGGCGGGTAGTGCGCGGCCTCGTCCATGAGCACCAGATCGAAGGTCAGGTCGGTGAGGATACCTACCGGCTTAGGGCTGAGGGTTTAGGTTTTAGGGTTTTTGGTTTGGGGTTTTAGGTTTTAGGGCTTTAGGGTTTTAGGGTTTTGGGCTTTAGGGTTTTAGGGCTTTAGGGCTTTAGGGTTTTAAGGTTTAGGGCTTTTTGTTGAGTGTAATGGCCCCCCTTTTGCTGCTGCAAGCGACGCTTCCGTGATTGGGCGTGAACTCAGCGGTGCTTGTGATTCTTCATAAATAAGGTAAATGAGGCTTCCCACAGGTTCATAAAGTTGTGTAGGGTTCAACGAGTGCTGTCAGAAGACGGTTGTACCAGCGTGCAGCCTAAACAGTCAAAGAGCACCTAGCAGCCTGAGCCTTTCATACCCACGACACGGAAAAAGTATTCGTTAGGGTTGCTTTGCCCAACTGTAGTATCCTCTACCCCAAAACCCCATCCTGATTTCGAAGCCGCGCATATTGCTCGGTAAGACCCTAAACCCTAAACCCTAAACCCTAAACCCTTAACCCTAAACCCTAAGAGGAAAGTGGAAAGGAGCTCGGGGGTTCAAGTCTCGGGTCTGGGAGCCCTCTGCCAGGGTTTGGGGTTTAGGGGTTTAGGGGTTTAGGGCTTAGGGTTTAGGGGTTTAGGGGTTTAGGGGTTTAGGGTTTAGGGTTTAGGGTTTAGGGTTTAGGATTCAGGGTTTAGGGCTTAGGGCTGCAACCCTCTCGAAAATGGGCATCTCCTCAATCCAACATGGGCCCCGATAGCTTCACAGAAGTGCCTAGAGCCTTAAACCTCCAACCCTGAAACCCCAAACCCTACATCCTGGAAACCCTCAGCCCTACAACCCAAGACTATCAACATGAGCGCTGGAGCAAAGAATGCTGGTACCCTCAAAAAAGCTCTGCACTATAACACCGAAAGCTGCAGCATAGACCTTGAAATCGCAATCCCCAAAGCCCAACATCAACCTCCAATCTAAACCCTCAATCCTTATATCCTACCCTGTAACCCTAACCCTAAACACGAGATCTTGCAACCCAAAACCAAAACTGAACAAACCCTTTCCCTACCCTAAGACCCCTTATAGAACCCTTATAGAACCCTTATAGGACCCTTTAAAGGAACCCTTTAAAGTAACTTTCCCAGCCCACTGGCCGGATCCACAACCCGACAACGTGGAGCAAATCACCTGGGCCTCCGGCAGTGCAGATTTGAGAGGGTGCTACGAAGGCGTTGAGCAGGCTTGAAGAAGATACTAAGACGTTAAGATGGAATTATATAAGTGGGTGGTTGTCAAAATTAGGGTCCCTTTTTGGGTACCCTAATAAATAGGTGCCGTATTATATTAGGGTAACCACCCAAGTGGGATTTCGGGAGGGTGTTAATTTGGCTGTGGAACGAGGTTGAAGTGGGGCCCGCGAAGGTGTCAAGCAGGCTCTGGAACGGTATGTAAACGGATCTTAGGAGACTTGTAAAGGTGCAAGGTGATCTATGATATGTCAGGAAAAATGCTAAGCCGGATTCGGAACATGTAAAGACTCAAGACGGTGTCAAAGAGACTCCTCGAAGGGCGAAGAACCCTTGCAACGGAAAACTAAGCGGGCTTTTCAGCTCACATGACAGTGCGATTTCCTTGGATCTTGCTGACCTTGCAAGATGACAAGACTCCTCGCATGCAAGGAAGCTCTCACGGTTCAGGGTTTAGGGTTTGGAGGTTAGGGTTTGAGGAGAAAGAAAGCAAGCAAAGGATCTGACGAACATGACGACATCATCAGCAGCATAGTCGTCATCGTCCGCTCACATCATCTGCAGAAGCAGCAACGCGTGAGTATCATGGTCTTCGTCGTCGGCGCCAGCAGCATCACCGGCACCACTGGCACCGCCAACACTACCCACCAGCACCACCAAGAGTACAATCAGCAAAGCTGGCAGCAGCAAGACAGACAAGAAGGCCTCGTTCAAGACATCCCTGGCCATCTCGTTCTCAAGGTCAAACAGCCTCATTCGTGCCAACAACATCGAGCCGGGTCGAAAGCCACCCTTTATTATCACGCATTAAAGCTATGTATCCTAGGGAGGGCAGCTTGGCATGCAAGCTGCTTAAACGAATAAGGAGATTGGCGTGTAGGGCTCTGCGGCCATGTTCTACTATGACTATTTCGGCTCATCGGATTTCCCCTAAGCCCTCAACCCTAAACCCTAAAACCCTAAACCCCAAACCCCCAAAGCCCTAGACAGCTGGTTTCTGAGGCTTTCGACTACTTGGTCGGCTCAACGACGGGGTTCATGGTGTAGGCTTTAGGCGAAAGGGCAGACAGGTAAGAGTACCAAAAACATTCATGAACTGGTACCGAAAATTCATGCTCAGAACCACATCAGACCCGCAATGGCAATGCGGATGACGACCGCGGTGGTCATGATGACGGTAACAGTATGAAGTGCCAGTGATGATCATGAAAGCGATGCAAATGCCCTTAGTTGCTGAGTTCATAAGCCCCAAAAAGTTTGAACTTTCAGTTTTATATTGGGTAATATTATCCCAAAAAGTGTAAAGTGTATCCACTCAGATACTACGGGCCTATGGCGATGAGGGTGATGAGGAGGAGGAGGAGGATGCAACCGAGAATGATAAACACAACAATATAGTTAATGCTGCATATCAAGGTAGAAGCACGTGCGAAGCGAAAATTTGAAACGATGACAGGGCCGCACAGGTCAAAGTTGCAACTGCAAAGATAACGGAAAGCATGAGTGTGATCGTCGTAAACCGCCACTAAGGTATTCTCACTCATAGTGACTTCAAAAATGCCGTCGTGATGTGAAGGATCGTAAGAATCCTAAGCTTTGAAGCCTCAAATTTCCAAAACAGTCCTGAGCCTTCATGAAAACCAAAGCCCTTCACCACTCCCTGCTGCCAGCCGGCTCCCTCTTCTTCATTTCGCGGTTCTTTTGGCTCTTTTTCAACTTTTTGAACCTCTGCTCGTCCTAAAATTGGTCGCAAAGGGGATTACAGGTTTAGACTTTCGCATTCGAAAAATTTACGATACTTTGCACTGCTGGATTGAGCCTTTCTTCCCGATATCTACACTACAGTGACTACAGCAAAGGTTTTCGGTTCGGGAACTACATGGGTGTCAAATCCTCAGCCGGGAACCCCAGAAACCCACAGCAAAAAACGAAACGGCTGAACACAAAAACCTCCAGACCTCGTCGTTTAAGGTCTGGGTTGAGGGCTTTCGGGTCTAGGGTTTAGGGTATAGGGTCTAGGCTTTAGGGTTTAGGGTTTAGGGGTTTAGGGTTTAGGGTTTAAGTAGTAAGGGTTGAGGGTTAAAGTCTTGATTGTGGCTTGGGGTTTAGGGGCAGACGGTTTAAAGTGTCCTTGTGAAGGTGAAGGAGCCTGTACAGTTCGGGAGATTCTGCATTGATGATAAAGGCTTCAACACCGTCTTCATCCTATAATGAGCCCTGTATACAGTCTCCCTCGTGAAAGCCTATCAGCGCCTTCTCTGGGAGCCTTAATGCCCATAATAAAGATAATAAGGCCTGTTTAAGGAGATATAGTCCCCTCCCCCCCTCCCCGTACGGGGAGTCGGGAGGCAGCAGCGAAGCTTCGTCGTCCGGATCTTCCAGGCCTTCGAAACTCTCGTCCTCCGTTTCCGCGCCGAGGGCGCTCGAACCCCGGAACATGAGCAGACGATCGTACCTAGCGGGTTCAGCTCCAGGCTCCAGAGCAACACTGTAGGAGCCCCTGAACCTGCCAACCCTAAATGGTTTAGGGTTTAGGGTTTAGGGACTAAAACTCAGCAACTTCTGCAAGTTGGTTTCAAACAGAGTTCCGGCGGAGAATTTTGTCGCACCTCCGATTTGCCGGTGGCCGATAGTAATGGTAGTAATGGTGGCAATGCTAGTAGTGGTACTAGCTGTGATACTAGCAATACTTGTCATACTCGTAATACCAGTACTGGTAGTAGTATGGCGCTAGTAATGCTAACACTACTAGCAGTACTAGCAGTACTTGTAGTACTCGTAGTGCTAGTAATACGATTGGTAGTACTAGTAGTAGTAGCAGCCAGAAGTGTCACAGACAAAGGTCAGATCCATAGCTAGACTAATAATACAAAAAAAGACTCGAAGGCCAATCTTATAGGTGGCAAGTGTGTTGTAGGTGAGGGGGGAGGGGGTGGTTGGCTCCGGGCGGAGGGTTGATGAACGAAACCCAAAGCCCTTAATCCTTAACCCTGAGAATGTCGGACGTCGGATTTTTGATTTAGGGTTTGCGGCTTGGGCGTTCGGAGCTACGGCGTGGTCGGTTTCAAGGTGGAGGCAGGCAGAAACTCTCAATGCCATCCTAGATGCAAGCTGTAGGTGAAGAAGGCATCATCCGCCGCATACCTCATCTGATCCTCTGAAAGGCGGGAGGCTTCCCAGAAGGACATAGAAAGGGTAGGATCCTTGTACATCTTCAGGCCGAAGGCCCGGCCCAATTTCTTCAAGCCAATGCTGCGTTGGAATCCCCGATCTTCGGCCATGGTCTGGAGGTCCACCACACCCTCCGGCTCGAGGCCGAAGGAATTTTGGACTTTGCGGCGGTCGGAGCCATCGTATCCGAGGGTCACCTTCTGACAGCTCTGCGACAGAAGCAGATCTCGCACGGACTTGGGCAACCAGTTGCCACTGCGGTGCGTGCGTAGGAGTAGGGCGGTGTGCGCATCTGCGAACTGCATCAAAGCAACCGGATTCTCCTCACGGCCGGTGTCTGGAGTCCACTCCATGTCCCAACCCACTGCACCACCGGTTGCAAGCTTCTTCTCAAGCCAAGCCTGTCCGTCAAAGACCTCGGTCTGCCTGTTCACCTCAGCCAGGCTCCATCATGTGTTAATAATGCAGAAATGGATCTGTGTCTGTCTATCCATCCATCCGTCCGTCCGTCCATCCATCCACCCATCCATCTATCCATCCATCTTTGTATGTCGTCTGTGCATGTACATATGCATATACATATATACATGCATGCATACATACACATACACATACATTTGACATACACATTACATGCACATACACATACAAAAACGCAGACACAGACACATATACATACACATACATGTACGTATCCACATACAAATATACATACACATACATAGACATATAGACATACATATACATATAGATCTACATATACATATACACATATATACGCACTTACAGAAATACACATATCCGTATACAAATATGAACACACATACATACATATATACATATATACTTTTACACACATATACATATATACATGTATACATATATACGCATATACACATTTACATATGTATTGTGTATATACATACACATATATACATAAATACCTAGATATACATATATACATACATGCATACATATACATATACATATACATATGAACATATGACCATATGGACATATGGACATTATATGCGTATACATATATACATATAAAAATATGTACATATATACATGTATACATATATGCATGGGTACACATATATACAAACCATATGTATATGTATATGTATATGTGTATGTGTAAATGTATATATGCATATATGTATATGTGTATATGTATATGTGTATATGTGTATATGTGTATATATGTATATATATATATATATATGTATATATGTATATATGTATATATGTATATGTGTATATGTGTATATGCGTATATATGTATATATGTATATATGTATATACGTGTATATGTGTATATGTATATATGTATGTATATATGTATATATGTATATATGTGTATATGTATATATGTGTATATGTGTATATGTGTATATGTATATATGTATATATGTATATATGTACATGGTGTGTATATGTATATAAGTATAAATGTATATATGCCTGTGTGTATATGTGTGATACGCATAGATCTATATATGTATATTTGCATGTACGTGTATATGCATATGTGTAGATCTGTGCATATGTACACGCATTGCACATGTGCATTTAGATATATGTATTTGTATCTGTATTTGCATCTGTATCTGCATCTGTATCTGTATCTGTATATGTATGTGCGTATATCTATATGTATACATGTGTGTATATTATGTATGCATGTATGTGTATATACATTTACATATGTTAGTAATTAATTACAAGACTCGGTTCCGCAGTAAACAGCGATGCGATCATTTTCCGTGTTTGCAGCTTCAATTTCATCACTGTGCGGCTGGCGATAGTGAGAAACCGCGATGATGCAGCAGAATGGAGCTGGGAATGATGCTAACAGTGATGTGGTGGTCGGAGAACAATCTGAAATTCTTTATCATCCCAACCCCATAAACCGTCATAAACCATGATGATAAACCCCTAAACTCTAAACCCTAAACCCTGAAACCCTAAAACCCTAAAATTTAAAACCCTAAAAGCCCTAAACCCTGAACAATGATCCCGGCACCTCGTGGAGGTTCACCAGCAGGGTCTCTCCGCGGAAACCGTCATGAGCCTCCGATAAGCGGTCACGATTCTCCTCGGCTTGCTGCTCCAGCTCTGTCCTTGCTGACATTAGGGGTACGTTAGTTTAGGGTCCATTATAATAAGGATCCTGCTATTTAGGGTACTAGATTAGGGTCCCGTTTATCGGAAACCCCCAGCTCTGTCCTTGCTGACATTTGAGGCTCGCTCGGGGTTTCGGGTGAAATTTGTAGGGGTCCAGGCGTATGAAGCTGTCATGCTCGAGGTGTAGGGTTTGCTGGATTCCGGAGTTCTCATCTCATCGTTTCTGAACCAAGAGCAACCTGGCGTGGACCTAGGTACCGAGGGTCTTTGGGTAGTATAATCAAAAACTTGTTGACCCACTTACAAAAACTCCTATCAAGACCAAGAGACACCGTGCGATTGAGCTCCTGCAGCTCCGAGATGAATGTAAAGTGAAAGGTGTCGGGCAGTCTCGCGATGCCATGAGTAACTATGAGCATAATTAAGCACTGCATCTCTTAATGACACATAGTCCCGAAGTCGCTGCTACAAGTAGCGTCCCCGATAGACCTCTCAAGACTCAAACCCTACACTCATCGAAGGTCTCAGAAGCACAACAACTAACCCTCATACTCGAATTTAAGGCAAGAGGGCAAGGCACCAGCAACTCTTTCATCAGCTTCCTCCTCTTCTTCGCCCTCCACGGCGAGAAAAGAAGCGGTTGGGATTTCTCGGTACTTGGAGGATCATGGGACTTAGTAAGGTTATAAGTACTGCTACCCTAATTGGGGTTATAAGTAGTTATGAGTATAATTGTCCTAAGTATAACCTTAGCTACCAAGTCCCATGATCCTTTAAACCCTAAAACCCCCATAGATCCCTTTAAAGAACCCTTAAGGAACCCTAGTTACTAAGTCCCATGATCCTGTAAGTAAGACCGCAAGCCTCTCAGGGGATCAGGGCTGGACTCTCGGGTCTTCTTTAAAGTTTCCGGTAAAGCCACGGTTTAGGGTTTCGGGTTTAGGGTTTAGGGTTTAGGGCTTCATCGTTGGAGTCGGGCTTGAGGCTAGTATAGGGACCTTAATAATTTTGCTGGGGTTTTGGGGCCCATTATACTAGAGTTATAATGAGGAACCCCCAAAATAGTATAGGCTGTGCCATCCCTGGTAAAGAGTTGCATGGGACGAGTCATACTAACTGTGGGGCAAGCTGAGCTATCTGTCCCGTTGAGTGTGCAGTAGAACCATTGTCGCAACATTGAGAAGCCCTCGATGTGCAGAGCAGTACTGCATCTAGTTGTTCATGTACAATAGAAACAGATGTATATGCACGCAGCTATTCTTACTCTAGCGCTGGTTACTTCCAAGCCCCACGGTGGTCCAAGCAGAACCCCAAACCCTAAACCCTTAAACCCTAAACCCTAAACCCTAAACCCTTAAACCCTTAAACCCTAAACCCTAACCCTAAACCCTAAACCCTAACCCTAAAGCTTATTCAAATCTTCCAGCTTGGGGATTGAGGCTCCGGGCCTCGACCAGAACATGCTAAACCAAAGACGTGCTTTGGGGGGTTTAGGGTTAGGGCAGGGGTTTAGGGCTTAGGGTCGGGGGTTTAGGGTGAGGGGTTTAGGGCTTAGGGTCGGGTAAACCCTAGAATTAGGGTTAGGGGTTTAGGGCTTAGGATTTAAAGCCACTACACACTTAATACAGTCTGTACCTGAAGCGCCTTCTCCTCCCCAAATGCCAGCCCGAATGTACACACTACAACCTTAAACCCCGTATCCTAAAACAAGAAATGTCCGGGTAAACCTCAGCCACTCTAAGCATACAATCTACGGAGGTTTGGGGCTTTGGGTTGGGCTCAGGCTTCAGGGTCAAGGATTATCAGGATTAGGGTGTAAGGCCAAGGGAATTGTCGAAGGCTCCGGCACATGAGCACCCTGACATGTTATGATTTGCAAAACCTGAAGGGCTAAAGCACTGAAACCCAAACTCGGACATGGCCCTACTTGCACCTTCTACATCGGCGAACTCACCTTTGGAGTTGGAGTGAGCCTTTTGGGAGTCCTGAAGGAAAAGCTGTCAGTTAGCCTTACATGCCCTTTCTCCCTTGTCCTTACTCTCACCCGTTTCAGAACCCTAAACCCTGGCCTGGGATGCGTCTGAAGCTGATGCTTTAGGGCCCGCTCCCGCAAGGAGTGGTGAACACTTGCAGGGGCACCTACCGGGACCGTCGCATCTCGCCGTCGCTTATCATGTGTCGGAACTTGTATTATGTTATATTGTTATCGTATATTATATTATATTAAAATAGAAATATACTATGGTATATCATATCATACAACAACACTGAATTGCATGGCATGTTGCACGAAGATGATGATGTCGCGTACATTATGACCTCGTCCTGGCATTGCTGCGTAGTTTCCTTGCTACATTCAATATGTCAGTGGGAGTCTAGCGTTGAACGGATCGCAGAGCTTCTGTTCGCGAGTTTCGAGCGCCTGTGCACACGCCAAGGCGTACGAATACAGGTCAATATATCATATTATACTGTACTATACTATCTCATATTATACTCTATTAAAGTCTACTATAGTTATGCTATAATATATTATATCAAAGTCTTTTTATAGTTATAGTCCATTATACTGATACTGTACTATATTTTAGCTTCGGCTTTAAGAGGTGAACTGGCAGCTGATGGACCTGTGGCAGACAAGTCGCGTTCGCAGCCCTATTCGGCATTCTGACTACGGCCCTGGGTTTAGGGTTTAGGTTTAGGGTTTAGGGTTTAGGGGTTAAGCAAGCTAGGAATTGAATACATGCCTTAGGGCACCTCCCCACTGGACCGCCTGTGCCCAACAACAGCCTGTCAAGCATCGTATCAAGAAGACTGGTACAGTGTGAAAAGCAAAGATGTCTTATGGCAATGTCATTTTGCGCAGTGCGGCCTAAGAAGAAGCTCTTGTACACCAAATTCTCCTACAACCGCAATTGTTCATAATCCCAATGGACCACCATGTTCCGTGAGTTCCTCATTGTGACTATGCTGTAAAATCCCCAAAGCCGTTTCTAATTATGAAAACCCCTGGCCCTAGCAATGGTTGAAAGAATCTGCGCGCCATCCCGGCCACGAAGCCCCATGTCCCTTTCTCGGGTGCACCAGTTCGGAGTGCTTCAACCCCGATGGAAAGCAGTCCTCTGTCTGGTTCTTAGTAGGGAATGGGGGGAATGGGTTATAGGGACTACTATAAGGGACCCTTAAGGGACTATCATGGGGATTCATTCGATGGAAAGGATTCCTGGGAGGGATCGCAATACGATTCTGATATTTAAGGGTTCAGGGTTTAAGGTTTAGGGTTTAGGGATTTAGGGGTTGAAGAAGCAATGGCCAATAGACCAAGATTCTGAAGTTACAAGCTTTGGGCTTCAGGCTCCGGGGATAAGGATTTAGGGTTCATAGTTGGATTCACGATTTGGGCTAAGGGCTCAGGGCCAAGGGCTCTGGCTGAAAACGTTGCGGCTTGATCTTCGTCTTTGGAACTTAGGTAGCAGCATAACGTGTCCTGTTTTGGGCATCTTTGAGCTGTAGGGCCTCACGGTGTGGCAGCCTCAGGCACCGTTCGACTTGCTTCATCCATCGTCTTAAAACTGTTCAGAAGAACTCAATGTTTTGGTTCAGGGTTTAGGGTTTGAAACCCTGGAACAGAAGTAAACAAAGAGTCGCAACCCGGTCCAACTGCTTTAGATTAAGCTGCGTGAAACTAAGAGGCAATCAAGAAGATTCGCAAATCTTACAACGCAGAAAAACCTGAAAAGAAACCGGAAATTGACACGTAAAGCCAGCTTCCAACACGTTCGTTCTGAGCATGGGTCCTTGCATTAGCTGGTCCACGGCCGCGTTTGAATCCTGATCGGCATACGTGTGTCCAAAGCGAAAGAGGTGCCTTCATGATTAGAATAAGGGTTTTGGGGTGCAGATTATTATTAAGTATGGAAGGACTATAAGGTGCAATATTGTTAACCATTCCGACCCCTATATGCTCATATTACTTATAATGATATATCATACTTGACAGATTGATGGGATTCTCAAGCCCAAACCCTTAACCATTAGCCGCACGAGCACTGACTAGGATACCTCGAGCCTTCGAAAAGGACACCGTTGCAGATATGCGAGGTTTAGGGTTTAGGGTTTAGGGATACTGCTTCTGCTGCCCTGACCCCTCCTCCGCCTCCTCGTCGCTGCTACTGCCAAGCTCCACTTATGTAAGGTGTAGGGCCTAGCTTAATTGAGGGAACTCGAATCCGGGAATCCGCCACGGCCAAGACCCTCAAGCCGGCACTGTGAGCAGCCTGGCAAGGATTTTGTGCTGCTGTTGTTGCTGGCTCGTATCTTTCGGTTTCTGCTTCGAATGTGCAATAATGAAATAGTGATGGTCACCCGGATGATGATGATCATGATGATGATGACTTTGACGACGATTCTGATGATCATTTTGATTTTGATGATAATGGTGATGACGAAGATGATGATGGTGATGATGGTCATGATGATGAGGAGGAGCCGGAGGAGGACGATGACGATGATGATGGTGATGGTGATGGTGATGATGGCGATGACGTTGATGATGACGATGATGATGAGGAGGACGACGATGACGATAACGATGACGATGGCGATGGCCGATGACATGACGATGACGATGACGATGAAGGCAATGACGGTGATGACGAGGCCGACGACGACGACGATGACAATGACGATGACGATGATGATGATGACAATGACGATAACGATGACCATGGTCGATGACGATGACGATGACGGTAATGGTGGAGTTGACGAGGAGACGATGTTGACGATTTGATGACGGCTGAAACGTCGGGGTTGCAGTTTATGCCGGAGCACTGCTCTTCCGTGCAAAGTGTACACACGTATAGGGTTTAAAGTTTAGATGGGTTTAGCGGTTTCAGGTGTCGTCTTCAGTCAGAGTAATCGCTACCGTCAGGGTTAGTGGAGGTATGCTTCGGTCAAAAACTCTCACGCGATCCATACGGACACGCCCAGACCAACCGCAAGCGCCCCCAAACCTCCAGAAGCCAACAACCACACAGAACAAGCGGATGTAACACTAAAGTTCACTAAAGCCCCGAGCCACATCCGAATCTAAGCCCCAAGTCCCAAAGCCGGAAACGTCCTTCTTCATGAGTTTTGGCCCCTGGGTTTACGGCTGCAGGGGTTTAAGGTTTAGAGTCTAAACCTTAAACCCCNTGGTCTGGGCGTGTCCGTATGGATCGCGTGAGAGTTTTTGACCGAAGCATACCTCCACTAACCCTGACGGTAGCGATTACTCTGACTGAAGACGACACCTGAAAACGCCAAACGCGGAAACCTCCCTCTTCCAGGATTTTTGCCCCCTGGGTTTCCGACTGAAGGGGTTAAAGTTTTAAGTCTAAAACTTAAACCCCCCCCAGCCGTAAACCCAATATCCCGCCCCAAAGAGACTCCTCAAGCCTGAAGACCCTGCACCTGGAGCAAAGCGCTAAACCCTAAACCCTAGACCCTAAACCCTACCTAGATCGCGCACCTGGAGCAGAGAGCAGGCTGTTCGAGTCTTTCCGCAACCAGGAGGCCCTAGCCAGCTCACTTATTCAGGGTTTAGGGGTTTAGGGTTTAAGGTTTAGGGCTCAGGAGTTACGGCTTAGGGTCTACGGGCTTAGAGATCTCCGGGTATTGGGATCTCGTACCAGGCGTCGGTGTGCAGCGCTTTGTCCCTACGGCTCCAACTAACTACCATTCGGGTTTGGGGCCGTTGGGATCTAAACCCTAAACCGTAAACCCTAATCCCCAAACAACCCTAAACTAAACCCCAACGCTCTAGCACTAAACCCTAAACCCTAAACCTCAAACCCTCCACCTGCTCACATCTCGCGGCTCAACCGGCCGGTCTCAGTTTAAAGCTTTAGGCAAGCAGCCCCAAAGAGCAATTGAAGACAAGAAGCTCAGCGGGTTTGGGGTTTAGGGTTTAAGGAACCCCCAATACCCGAATCCCCAACTGCGTACCAGCCCCTGGCTTCGCAATCTACGTCTGAACCCCGACGTACCTGTAACACTTGACGTCTTGTGATAAAGACTAGCAGCGTTTAAAGTCTCGAGATTAGGGAACTAGGCAAAACAAACCGAACTGCAAAGTCCACGTCCACAAACTGCAGCAGGCACTCCCCCTCATGATCCCCCGAGAAATGTAACAGAATGGCAGAAGGACGGAGTGCAATACAAACAAGACCAAAAAGAACAGCAGAGTAGCAGTGAGCGCACGATGCCTTTGAAAAAGACAAGCATCGCAGGCACTAAAACACTTCATCAGAAGGTATATATATGCATATGTACACACAGATCCATGCACACCTCTTCCAAGTACATATATAAAGACGCACAAACCCTAAACCCTGAAGAGAGGTTGAAGTCATGGCCGGTCCTTGGATGAGGCTCAGCCGCTGCGTCTGCAGCGATTGGACGGCCTGAAGGCTCGAATCTCCGGGGTGATAATTCTCATATTCTTGTTCTCATTTTCTTATCAGCATTCTTTTATTCCTATGTTACTTCCTATTCTTCTTGTGATTATTGTCACTACGATTATGATCGCGATAGGTCGTATCATTCTAATTGTCGTCATTGCTATTGCGTTTGGTATTGCTATTGCCATTGTCATTTTGATAGTACAAGTGATAGAGATAGTGACAGTGTTCATGTTTGTGCTCATGTTCGTGTTCGTATTGGTGTTCGTGCTCGTGTTCGTGCTCATGTTCGTGTTAGTGTTAGTGTTTGTGCTAGTGGTTTTGTTGTTACGATTGCAATTGCGACTGCTATTGCTATTGCTAGTGCTATTGTTATTGGCTCGCGCGCGCGTTTACATAGCGGCCGAGCGTTATTGCTATTGATATTTCTATTGCTACTGCTAGGCGCTTGGCCTAAGCTAGAACATAACCTTGATCTTAGGGGCTGCGTACCCCAGTCCCAAAGAGGTTAACCTTTTCTGTTATGGTAGAATTATACAAACCCCAAAAGGTTAAATGTTATCTACTCAGCTACAAAGTAATGAAGCCAAGACTGCACCCGAAACCCCGGGCTTCGCATGTGCCCGTAGTTTATGAGGCTTGGAAGACCCTCGTGACTCAAGCTCCCGAAACACTCCTGCGAACCTTAAACCTGTATTTGGCAAGAAGTTGGTGGACCTTGTATCGGCTTCGAAGGACATTTGTGCTTTGTGGCTCGAGATCCGGCAGAGTCTAGTTTAAGTAGGATTTAGGGGTTAAGGTGAAAGTTGTAGGACTCAAGACTGTGGTCTGAGGCAACGTGTGGGTCGATGTAATCTCGGCAAATCGGGAATGTGCCACATGGAAGGTTCATTACCTTTGATCACATGCTGTCAAGAGATTCCACTTGAGCATTTCCGAAAACTAGGGATCCCAATAGAGACCCTACTTGAAGGGGCAGGGGACTCAGTAAGTTGGTTATAAGCAGGGTTATGATTAGGGTAACTCCATTTAGGGCACTTATAACTCTACTTATAACCTACTTACTAAGTCCCCTGCCCCTTCAAGTAAACACTCCCTAAAAGTATTCTTCTTCCGAGGTCCCAAAAAACCGGGGCCCCAGGGATCTCTGAAACGCCCCTGTGAGAAGGGTACACCCCGAATACTCTCGCCTGTCTGGTGTGGGGGTATGGGGCTCCATTCAGGCTCATCCTGCCGGATGACCAGAATGTACGATGTTGAGGTTTAGGGTTTATGGTTTAAGGGCTGAAGGGGTTTAGATTTTAGGCTGAGTTCTGGGATGAATCCGACCCCTTCACATTGACAAGCTCCTCTGGCCTCATGCTGGCTGTCATCCAAAGCAATCTCCTCAGCTGCACCCGCCATCCTCCGAACACAGCCCCGGAGCCCGACTCTCGGCAAAAGCCACCGCAAAACCCAGACAAAAACAAAACAAACAATACTAAAAAGACTAATATAATTAACAGCAGTAACAACAACAATGAACAGCAATAAGAATAATCATAATACTAATCGTCCAAGCAGCACTTGGAAGCTGTAAAGAGAGATCCTCCATCGCATTGTGTTCCTCAAGGTCGTCATGCCCCAGGAGTATGGCACGCACATCTCCGGGGACGCCGTTACCTCCAAAGGAAGACCTGGGGAGTTCATGGGTTTAGGCAGTCAAATTGGGATGGCAAGATCCGGTCGCATGAAGACGCGAAAATGCCACTACTATGGGTTGCAATGCAAAAGGAGCTACAGAGACAGGGTGCAGGGTTCAGGGTTATCTATGAGGTGGATACCTCTATAGGACATTATAGGACTAGATCAAGACATACAAAGAAGAATTCTTATTCTGGATCCTTTATAGAATCTTTGTGGAACCGCAGGGAACATTTCAAAGCTTCCTCAAGGTGCCATCTAGGGACAACGCTTCCTTGATCCGATTGAAGGTCACGTAGTTCACCCCGCGGTCCAAGCGCCACTCCTGAGCCACTGCTGGAGGAATTTACACAATACTGATAGTACTCAAATGGTTTAGGGTTAGGATTTAGGTCTTAGGATTATTTATAGAATAATCACGGAAAGCAGATCCTTGCAATAAGGGTTCTATAGTAGTGGTGCTTTCTGTATACGTCGCTTTCTGCTCATAACTGGCTCGATGGCCCAACAGCAAGTAGAAACTCTCTTCCAAGAAAGCCAGGCTCTGTGCTGCTAGACGGTTCCACCGGCATGGCACAGAAGATCTTGCTTGGCTGGACATCCACTACTTGGGCGGCCAGAGCCCCTGGCAACAGTGGGTGTTTGGACGACTTGCTGGCCAAAAGCCAGTCGCCACTCTGGAAATCATGCGGCTGAGCAGACGGAAAAGAAAACTCGATCAAGGGGTCACCAAAGAACTCGCCATCACGCTTCACCTGCAAATTCGATAGTGCCAACCCCTCGGCCACCAACTTTTCCACTGGCCAGTTTCGTAATCGTTCCTCCACTTGCCGCTTCTCCTCCTGAAACTCGATATTCACCAACTCCTGCTGCCGGGCAGCCCATCCGTCCGCAGTCATCAAATTGTCTCCAGGTTCTCCTGGTGAAGGTTTAGGGCATTCGAGACATGATCGAAAAAAGTGCTAACAAGCGGACACTGCATCCCGTATGCTTTGACAACAAATGCTTAGTTACTAAGCACTCTATGCTTTCCCAAACACCGGGTGCATCCATCTCTGTCGATTTCGCATCGTCTGCAGTGTCTGCAGCAGCGTCGCGAAGCTTCTGATAATCTTTTCGTCGACCACAGACACGCGTTTTCGGTGGTCGGCCCGTCAAGGAAAGGGTCCCACAGATTACGAGAAAAGCACTTGCTGACCTCCTGGAACTCATGACCAGATGCTCAAGATGTGCTGTTTAACAACAGCAGGTCGAAAGATTTGGATACTACTATGTAAATTATATAAACATCGAAGCTGATACACAGCCATGAGGCTTGTCTTTGCACCGCTCGCAGCTTTGAACGTTTCCCCATGCGCGCAAAGGCAAAGTATGCCGAGTCTGCGCATGGACGCACCGATTCAAGGGCGGGTGTGCCAGCATTGGACTCAATGAGCACTGGAAAACTGAGCCGAATGCTGCACCGAAGAGAACTTGGGCCAGATTTTCCGGTTTAGGGTTTAGGGTTTGGGCCTTGGACCTCTTGGGATTCCTGCGACTTCGGCTTATAGCTTCCTCTTGCGACTTCGCTCTTAGGGAAGCTGCGGATTGAAGAAGTGCTTCGGAGACTGCAAGGCATCTGCAATGCTAAAGAAGTGAAATCGGATCGACACTACCTGATTCAGAAACCCTTTCCCCATAATCCCAAAATGTTAGGTGCCAATCTAAAGAACCCTGAGATACACACCACTCTTCATGGCGAGACCTCGGTCAACGAAGACTCTTCTTGGCAGACGAAGCAAAGTTCCGGTCGTCAGGTGCTGCCTCCATGTTCAGAAGGCTGCGAGATACTTCGATGAAGCGATGGGCGATTTGGAAGATCAGCTGCTGTGTTATTCGACTTGGTTCTGTGCAACAAAGCCTTTGGGAAAAGACCTTCCCTATCCAGAAACTTCAGCATGCAATTCACCGAGTCCTGATCGTATCCGTGGGGCCCTTCTTCTGTCAGGTCTCGGCCCAAACCTCTCCAATAGTAGTGCCGCAGGGGGAACATGGGGTTGGACTCTGGGAGATCAGCCAGCAGCTCCTGCCATTCTGCCAGAGCCACTTGCCGAATGCGGCGACAAAGCACTTCCGAAGAGGCCACCAAGCCCATGAGAATTGCAGATGGCAACACGCACGCAGCTGGCTTGCAGGTATCGTCATGAATACGAGCAACGATCGCCTTTGCAACCTCTTCACACGGAAAAAGCCGTAAGCTTCCAACTCCATGCCAAGCTCCCAGCTGAAGTGCGCCTAAAACGTAGCGAATCAGCCAGTCTTGTACGTTGGACGCTCCGGTGACACGATCCGGGCCGACCATCCCAAGTTGCAAAATGCTGCCCTGCATGCCGCAGGACAGCGCCTCCTGCACCAGGCTTTCTGCTGCATGTTTGGTTTGCCCATACCCGGAGCTTCTGCGAGATTCCTGTGCAGACTCGGTGGAAATCAGCACAAACTTCGTGGGCGCCAATGAAGCGAGCATCAGGAGGCGTCGAGTTCCCTGAACATTTGCAGCTTCCAATGCGCTGTAGCTCTGCAAGTGGTGCACCTCTGCGGCCACATGAAGGATGATGCCTCCAGCAAGGTCATGGAACTCCTCCTGAGGAAGATTGCAGAACTCTTCAGACAGATCACCGGCAACTACGCGCACGCCGTCCAGGCGCAGCTGTTCAGCTGCCTCATTATAGCCACGCTGCATCAGCGTTTCCAAGAGACGCTTTTTGGCCGCAGCATGGGATGGGCCACGCACCAAGGTCGTCACTCGGAGTCCCGAGGTCACCAAATGCTGAAGCACACAGGCACCTACGTGGCCAGTTGCCCCAGTCAGTAGGATCTTGGAAGATCTGGCGCCTGACATGGGAACAAAACCTCCCAAGCCCACGAGCTCTTCACGAGTGCTGAGCTGGAGTTGCTGCCTGCCTTCGACGTGAGCTTTCATCGCGGCTAGTGGAGGTTTTTGCAAGAGATGGATCACCGACACATCCACCCCAAAGAAGAGTCGGATAGCGTGCGATGCGCTTACTGCTGCGACGCTGGTTAGATTGAGCTTTTGCCATGCCTCCTCGTCAGTTCCCTGTCGAATCAGTCGCACCACCTCATGCTCCGTCCGGTCGTCTTGCTTTCCTGGGTTCTGCGGTTTAGGGTTTAGGGTTTGCTGTTCAGGAACTTGATTTAAGTTACCATAATAGGGATCTGTAGTCTATAGTAATTATATGGTTTCTTCAATATGGTAACTGAAACTATGTCCCTTAACACGAACCCAGTTTCCGGATTCCAACATCTCTTGGATCGGTGTCGCGAAATGCTCCAAGATCTTCCTGCGGCAGAGCTTCCCAGTTGCCGTCAGGAGCCCGTTCGTTGCATCCCAAGCCTCCGACGTGACATGCACAGCCTGCGGTGTCTCAAAATGGCGAACACCTGTTCGCAACTGCATGACGCCGCGGAATGCATCAAGCACTTGCTCAGCAGGCACTCTGGCCACAGCGACAGCCACGATGCAATCATGTGCAGAGTCTCCATGCACCAATACCTGCTGTACCTCAGGGCACTCCATGAGGATTGCCTCCACTGCTTCCGGCGACACCCACTCACCATTGCTAAGTTTGAAGAACGCTTTCTTTCGATCAATTACACGCAAGTGCTTGGGGTCAGGCATCTCGCCGATGTCACCCGTGCGGAAGAAGCCATCCGAGGTGAAGCTTTCGCTGGTGATGTCAGGGCGGTTCAGATACCCGGCGGCCATGCGCTGCGTTTTCACACAGATCTCTCCACGTGGCGGAACGTCCGTGGTCTTGTAGATGCCAAAATCTTCCAGTCGCACCTGCACGCCATCCTTGATGGGCGGGAGTTCGCCAGGTCCACTGGCAGTGATGCCTCCTGCCTCCAGGGGACCCTAAAAAAAAGTACCCAAAATAGTAGGATCCTTATTTTTAAGGACCCCACAACAAGGTACCCCTAATTTTCGGAAACTCCCAAATAGCCTCCGTGAGGCCGTAGTTTTCACTCACCTCAGCGTCGCTGTAGGTGCTTTGGAGCCAACGCATCACCGCGGGACATGGCAAGGCTCCCCCACAGTTGATTCGGTGGATCCTCGCCCCCAGCCAACCCTTGGCTTCCTCGTGCAAAGCCTTTGCTCCTGCTTCATCACATGATGAGAGTCGATCCTGAAAGCGCTTGTAGAGGAGCGCCCACATCTGTGGAACACCGCCCAGTTGGGTTGGTCCAACCGAGGGCGCCACTTCAAAGAGCTGACCTCCCTCCTGAAGAATTACACTCCGGCCACCTCCTAGGATGTTCCCAAAGATGTTGTAAGGAGATGCCGATGTTGAAAGTGGAGCCCCATGAATGAGCACCCCAGAAAAATCACTCTCACCAGTGCTTATCCTGTTGCACATGTATCTATTCAGAGCACTGTTCTTGATTAAGGCACCCTTGGGAGCGCCTGTGGAACCGCTGGTGTACAGGATCATTGCAATCGGCTCTGGAATTGTTTCGTCCATGATGGGTGCGCCGCTGCCGTCCCACAGATCAATCCATCCTTGCGCCACCTCACTAGCAACCTCCACGGCACTGCCACTCACCTGTAAGACTTCGACGACAGAGCCCTCGGCCAACTCACACATCTCCTGATCCTCGGCTCTTTTGTTCAGACCCTAAACCCTAAACCCTAAACCCTAAACCCTAATGTTCAGCCCCTGTCTTTGCGAGCTGAAGCTTAGCAAAAACCGAAAGACTCGGGCGCCTAGGCCCAGGCTCCTTCTCCTTCTTGCTGCGCAATGGAGTAGCCTTTAGAAGCTCGTAGCTCCCACCGACCTTTGCAGTCTAGGGTTTAGGGTTTAGGGGTTTAGGGTTTAGGGTTTAGGGGTTTAGGGTCTAGGGTTTAAGGTCACCGACCTTTGCAGGAGCCACTTTGTCTGCCAGGTCAAACCAGGACTGCTGCGCGTGAAGAGGCAGGGAGGCGGCGAGGCGACAGATCAGTTCCACTGCCCAAGGGTCCTGGGAATTAGTAGAGTTATAAGTACCCTAATTGGGGTTACAAGTATAGTTACCCTAACAAAAACCTTAGTTACCAAGTCCCATGATCCTTTAAGTGCCCAAGGGTCAAGCAACGTCTGCCGCCCGCACAGGCGCAAAGCATATGCCAGGCAGTTGCTGTCAGGTCGCCGATGACGAGAAAGAGCCTCCAACACGGCTGTCAGCCAAACATCGCCAAATCCTAGCTGCGCAGTAAACGCAAGAGTCGACTCAAGTTTATACCCACACTACGAAGAACAAAAAAATACAAAAAGTATTCCTCAAAAGCATCTTCAGGATCTCTCACCAGCTGCTTCCCATTGCGCAGGTGTTTGGGCTGACATCCAACTCTCTGCCAGCGCTCGCAGAGTCAGCGGACCAACCACTCCAGGTGCTGTCAAAGCAGTGAGCCATTGCATGTCGCGTCTAGCCTATACTGAACTTGGGACCCCAGCAAACTGAAACTTTGGCTGCTTCTTCGAGAATGTAGTAACCAATCATTACAAACTTCTAAGTACCCCTAAGTCGCAAGCTTCACGATGAGCTGACCAAGCTCATCGTCCCACTTCTCAGCAGCCAGAAATGCTTGCAGCGCTTGCCCTGCACCGGTCCTGGTGGTCGACATCTCGGGCACCTCGATGACGTCTTGGAGCTGAAGCTTCAAAGAGCTCAAGGAAGCATCTCGCAACATCGGACTTCCGAAGCGAAGCTCCCTGGGCCTCCATCTCCCGCAGCTTTCCGAGGTCTAAGACCTTAGGGGTTTAGGGTTTAGGGTGCCCAAAAAAGATGAACCTTTTCAATTATGGTAGGATTATATAACCCCCCAAAAGGTTAAAGGTTACCTACTCAGCTACTAAGAGACTCTCAGAGACTTCCAGTTCTTCGGCATGTCAGTGAAGGCAGCCCGAACATCTGCTTCGGCGATCACTGCCTCACGAAAGCTCTCCTGCCTCGTCAAGTAGCGAGCGAGATCAGTGCTCCGTTGATCTAGCGTCCGCCAAGTGGTCCACTTGAGCTCCCCTGTCCTTCCGTGCTCTCCCAGAGCTGGACGCAGCTGGAGAACGCAAAAAGCGTTTCGAAGAGTCGCCTGCAGATTCCAGCCTTCAACTTTCCGCCTCTGGCTTGGCAACAAGGACCCGGGATCAGGCCTCACATCTTCCAGCCCGAGATCAGGGAAAGGCACAGGAGCGAGAGACTGTGTCTCCTCTTCGAAAAGGTCGATGACTGCCTTGCCATTCAAGCGATACACTTGGCTGACTATCAGACCGCGCGGGACGTCTTGAATCCGTTCCAAGCTTGCTCAGTGGGAAACGCACCAGTTGAATCACCTGCAGCTCTTGCTGGGTAGCCACCTCGCCCACTTTCTTGCTGGGCAGCTTCGAGCAACTTCTCAGAGCTCATTCGTGCTGCAAGGGCATTCACTGCTACGTCTGAGATCGCAAGATCAGAGCCAGCTAAAACGCGAATGTGGTTTTAAACCAGCTGCACATCGCGCAAATTTGCTTGTCATTTTGCCGCCACACGGGTTTCAGGCAGTCGTGGGACTGTCATGTCCTTCATGCACCACGTATTTTCGTGCCACGTCACCAAAATATCTTTGCAAACACCATGGAGTTTCTTCATCCAGTGCGACGAAAACGGGTCACTGCGATATGTTGCAAGACACCGGTCTCTAGTCTCTGCTGTCGAAGTGATGCTCACACGGCAAACTGCAGGTTCAATTTAATGCAAGAAAAAATTGTCAAACAAACAGGATGATGCCATCGTGCAGAAAAGCAAATCAAGCAGAATACTGCCAAAGCTTTGGCCTACAATTCACTCCATCAATCGGAGCACAGCTAGCGAGTAAGCCAACTGAAGCCAAGATTGCTGTGCTCGTTGTAGCGACTTTTCTCCAATCAGTTGAATTCGAAGTCTACACATGAACAAGGTTGATGTCTGACATGAAGCGGGAATGATCGCAACTCTCCAGCACAACATCGTGTGAAGAGGATTAGGGACAACGTGGTGCGGCCAGCAACTTCCGTCATGCAAGATGTCAGCCGTCATGTGAATTCAGGCGGGCGCGGGAATCAAGACGCCTCTGTTCCCTGTGAGAGTAACAAAGTGCAAATTTCCTTGTAGTTCCCACCTTACTCAGGGTTCTTACAGACTCCACACAAGTTTTGCTCTGACAAAGCCTTTCTATCGCTTCTTTTTTGTCACAGTCCCACGGAATTACTTTTTCCTGAAAATTTAAGACCCTAGGTGCTGGGCACATTTCTCAAACTCCGGCACTTTTGACAAACACCACACATTTCAGCTTGACCACTAGACTCTTGAAGTCAACATCCGATTCCAGCAAACGCTTCCCAAGAAGCCCAGTTTTTTTTTTTTCACTAACTTGAATTCCGCACAGCTGAATTTACGCTGGAAAGGAATTGAAGTGTTTGAGGCAAAGGAACATTGAAAGAGTCGCTCGAAAGGGATAAAAATCATGTACAAAAGACGCCGAACAGAACTTACACAGACTTTTTAACAGACTCGAGAACAGACATTAGAGAATGAAAGAGAAGAAGCAACTCGAACGGACTTGAGTTCCGTCAAAAAAGCATGAAAGACAGCGACCTGACGCATTTTCGGAAAAGAGCAAATGCAGGTTGGGTGAGAGTTTGAAAATATGGACAGACTACTCAAACGGAGAGAGAATTTTAAGTAGAAGGAGCAAAATGGAAGCAATCCATTGGAAAGAAACAAAAACAAAAGCAATCAAGAAGAAAGCAACGATTGGAAGTATTCGAGGGTTTCATGGAAAGAACGAGCGGTAAATGAACCCGAAAAACCTGTGGATGTGCAAGCATTTTTGGAGCCTGGAGTGTGCCAACATTAAGGGGCCTTAAAAACTCCAGGTTCGAAAATCAGACCCGCTTTTGGTTCGCTTTTCAACACAATTGGTCCCTCTCCATGAATTTTCCAAATTGCAGCTTGTTGCAGTTACTAATAAGCAAGTTGGCAATGCTGTAATTTCCAGTATATTTCTTTAATCAAGGGTTTGGGAGGCTCTAGGAAGTGCGGTGGCACAATCACTGTGATGTCTCGACCGAGAGACAGTTGCCAGCTTGTCAATGAGCGAACCTGTTCCCTCCGCAACGTTAAGAAGCGAATCGGTTGCGTGCTGGTTACTCTGTGAAATTTCCCTTTAATCTTGGATGTCCTGATGTGCTGGCATGCTGAAGCTGTTAGGAGTGCTTTTGAGTTAGGTGAGTGATTGCAAGTTCGTTTCGTCTCGTTTTGGTTTAGTTCT
>BGNK01004643.1:13207-50824 GCA_003297005.1 Symbiodinium sp. clade A Y106 | reverse complement strand
ACGGGAGGAGTGGGACAAGGGCAGGGCGGGACCGGAGACCCTCCAGCATTGCCTGGCGCGATACATGGTCGTAGGCGCCGACCGCATCGATGGACAGCACGGTCGCGCGTGGGTCCAACTCGGTAGCAGTGCGGAGGAGCTTGTACAGGCCCTCGGTGCCTGCCCGCGTGCTCAGCCCAAACTGGTACGGAAGGCACGCTTCTTGGAAGGCACCGGCGAAGTGCAACAACACGGTCGCGGGCAAGGGGCAGGCCGCGGTTGGGCGATGACCAAGCACCCCTTCCCAGAGAGGCACTTGCGCTGCAGGCGGCCGCCGATCAGGGTCTCGAAGTTCGGCATTGCGGCGCGCCGCAGCAGAGAGCTCACCGAGCTGAACCAGCTGCACCGCCCAGGCAGCGCGGGCCTGCTCGTCAGTGCCGGGCGGTTCCCCGCACAACTCGCTGCAGTGGCTTCGCGGAGCAGCTGCAGCCACTCCCCACGCGTGAAGGAATCGCATCGTTGCTCGAGCTCGTTTGCTTGAACAAACTGTTGTTCTGCGGGGCGGTGTAGCAGCATCCGGGGCGCGAGAAAGAAAAGTTTCCAGCCGCAGGCCGCCGCTACCGAGNAGGGTGCTGCGTCAACTGCCGAGCGCAACCCAAGGCCACCGAACCTCAAAGGGAGATGCGCGAGGCGTTGCGAGGGCTCGGGCAGCGGGTGTCGGGTGCTCTGGAAAAGCAGGGCCGCTGCAGGCACGGACAGCGGTGTCGTGCTCGCGTGCGAAGGCTTGCGTCGCGCCCGGCGGCAGCATCCGAAGCAGATAGTTTGCCCGCGGCGAGGCGCAAAACAGCAGGAGGAGCCACGCGGACTGCAGGTTGCCGACAGCAGGGAGACGGCTGAGCAGCTGGTCTTGGACCGCGTTTGCGGCCGAGCTCACCGCGCACGAAAGCTTCACTCCCCAGCGGTGCGCCCAGCACAAGCAGCCCTCGCTGGTCAGCGGGCGGCGGGCAAGGCCGCTGGGCTCTTCACCGGCCGCATTCCAGACGCGGGTTTTGCCTTGATGCAGACGAATGCGCGCATGGCGCCACAGCGCATCTTCCAGGGCACCGTGCAGTTCCCCGGTGCGTTCCCGGGCTGACACGACGTACGTGTCGTCCAAGAAGGCGAAGATTGCCTCACCCTCTCGGAGTCCGGCAGCGGCCTCGCTCAAAGCCGCATGTTGCGCGAGAGAGTAGAGCGCTGGCATCAGCGGGTCACCCTGTTCTCCTCCTTCGCCTTGTACCANTTCGACGTTGGCGACCCGCAGCTCCCGTTGTGTGAGGGCCTGCGACTCGGCTTCGGGTTCGCGTGCTGCTGTTGGCACTTGGGCATCGGCCGAGACATCGGTGGGCGGGCCTCCCCGACCACCACGTCCTCGGCGTCCACGACCTCGCGCACGTCCCCGTCCACGGGCCGACGAGATGGGCTATTGCGGGAGTGTGTAGCCGCTCCGCTGCCTGGACACCCAGGCCCCCGGGTTTGTTCCAGCCTGCGGGCGGCCAGGGCAGCGGTAGCGAGGGCAGCATCATCCGGGACGCGCTCCTCATCCGCATCGCTTGGTGGCAATGGCGCCGGCGGGCGGAAGCATCGGAGAGGCGATGCAGCTCTGTGGGCAATTCTAGACCCCCGAAGGCACACCTCTTGGCAGGCTGCTGTGATGTACCCGTCCGGCTGGAGCAAATTGCGCACGACCCAACCGAGGTGCACGGAGGTGTTGGGCGGCAGCGCCGAAGCTTCGGCCAGCAGTTCCTGAGGAAGTGCCTCAGCGTGTGTAACTGCAGCTACAAAGGCCTCGATAAGCGTGGCGACAAGCACCGGGTCCGATGTGGCTAGCGCTGTGCGCACGTGTTCCCACCACGGCAAGGTACGTCCTGATGCCACTGTTCAAGCGCTGGCCCTTGCAGCTGTCCGGCGGCTGCCCGGAGCAGCGGCACATACAGCCAGGAGTTGGTTGGCGCAGGAACCCCCTGTGGCGGGCCGCACATCGCCCACACATCGACGGTGCGTGCGCTGGGCACATTGCGAGAGCTGCCGCCAACCGTGCTCGGCTGCCCGGAGGCGCCAGGAGCGACAGCCGGCGGAGCGGGAGGCGGCGCCGCGTTTGGAGGAAGGCCCGCAGGCGCACAAGCAGCTCAGCAGGAGAGCTCGCCTCGGGCGGTAAAGGTCCACTGCTGGATCACCCCGCACCGTTCGCAAGGGTCGCCTGCTTGTGGGGGCACGTCAACGTCGTCGAGTCCTGCTTCCTCGCCGCAGCAGGGTCATACCCAAGCTGGGCGCCATGCTGCGATTCCCGTCGAGTGTCGGATGGGTGCAGGTGCCCAAGGCATGCTGCGGTCCAAGAGCTCCACAAAGTGCGCGGGCTCGCCGGGTGCGTGGGCCGGTGCAACACGGTGGCAGCACAGCACCGAAACGCCGGGCGGTGGGCGCGGCTCGGGGGCGTCGTTGCNCGCCGGCGGAGCGGGAGGCGGCGCCGCGTCTGGAGGAAGGCCCGCAGGCGCACAAGCAGCTGAGCAGGAGAGCTCGCCTCGGGCGGTGAACCGATCAAAGGTCCACTGCTGGATCACCCCGCACCGTTCGCAAGGGTCGCCCGCTTGTGGGGGCACGTCAACGTCGTCGAGTCCTGCTTCCTCGCCGCAGCGGGGACAGACCCAAGCTGGGCGCCATGCTGCGATTCCCGTCGAGTGTCGGATGGGTGCAGGTGCCCAAGGCATGCTGCGGTCCGGGAGCTCCACGAAGTGCGCGGGCTCGCCGGGTGTGTGGGCCGGTGCAACACGGTGGCAGCACAGCACCGAAACGCCGGGCGGTGGGCGCGGCTCGGGGGCGTCGTTGCGCGTGAAAGTTTGCATCGCGAACCGTGGACTCGCCCGAGAGCCTCTCAGGCACCGGGAGCCCGTGTTGCGCACAGAGCTGGCGCAGTTCTGCGTCGTGTCGGCCCGTCCAACCCCCGGGCACACAAGCGGCACACGAGCTGTGGCTGAGATGTAAGCGGTGCCCAATGCAAGCAGGGAATGGGACGGCTAGCTCCGCATTTCGGCCAGTCGGCTGCTTGCGTTGCCCCCGGCCGCCATCGCAGGCGGGGCGGCTGAGTGAGGCGAGCATCGCGAGTTAGGGGTGGCGAGAGGCGCCAGCAGCTGCCACTCAGCCGGGGTCGCACCGAAGGAACTGAGGCCCAGACGAAGTGTCCAACCAGCGGCCGCCAAAGAGCGCGGCTGTTGCTTTACCCTCTGAAAGGCCTGGCCGCCGCCGCGAAAGGGGACGAGTGCAGCCAGGGCGGAAGTAGCTGAGGGACGGGCTGGGCCAGGCCGTTACTGTAGCCGCTGGCAGAAGCGGCGAAACGGCGAGGGGCCTCCTCCAAAGGAGGGAGCTGGCGAGCGGTTCCCACAGGGTCGTGGGCTGCGTCCAAGTCGACGTCGCCCAGGAGGAGACGCACAGCTTCCATCAGCACGCCTACCCCACCCGAAACTACTCAGCTTGGGACTAAACGCTTGAGCAACTTGAGCCAAAATGGCTTGAGCCAAAATGGCTTGTGCCAAAATGGTTACTAACGGCAGGTTAGGCTGCCCAGGCATGCAAGTTGAGAGAACGCAGGGCATTCCCCGAACCAGTGCCTGCACGTCGGGCTCCACCTGCACCCTGCCAGTAGATCGGCGACCTTCAGCCTCGCGAATCGGGAATTTCCCGAGGCTGCGTCGTACCCAATCATACCCAAGCTTTCGTCCGGGTGAAGGGTGGAAGCCGCGCGGTGCAGGGCATCGTGCTGGCCCAGGGCAAACAATGCAGGGGCCAGAGGGTCCCCCTGTTCGCAGCCTTCGCCTTGCTTGACCTCGCGGCACCGCCCCTGGTCGTCCCACCAGCTGTAGGTGGAGGGCCGGCCGTAAAAAAACACGCACAAACGGCAGCAGCTCGGGCGCGACTTCGTGCAGCTTGGTGAGGAACGCGGCCCTGGACATGCAGTCGTATGCATTGCGGCCGTCAAGCGATACCAGTACCGCGTCCGGTCGCAGTGCCAGTGCGGCTCGGACATGGGCTGCCAAAGCATCCGTGCCGGCCCGCGCCTGCAGCGCAAATTGATACGGGCGAGTGGCTCGGTCGAAATTCCCGGCCCACTCCTTCGCGAGGGTTCGCGACACCAGGCGACGAAACGCGTCCCCGGTAGCGATGCCTCGGACGCCCCCATCCGCTTTCTGCAAAGCCGTCAGTCGCGTGCGGGCAAGACCTTCAGCGACGTCGGTGGGGACTTGCGCACGCGCTACGCGGGTCGCAGCCTCCGTGAGCAGGTCTACCGCGTCGAGGTCCTGCAGGAAAAGTTTTAAGTGCTCAGCGCGCATTCCCGAGAGGCCCGCTGCGCCGCCCCTGCGAGTGTCGCGCAAGGCCGCGGCCACAGCTTTCGCAGTCAGGCGTACTGGCTGCGCCGGTTCGTGCTGCAGCGCAGCGGCGGGGACGGCGGTGCGCGGTTCCGGTGGTCGACGCGCCGGGTCCGTCAGGGCCCGGTATGTCGTCTCATCGCCCGGCGCCAGCTCGGCCGCAGTCAGGATATGGCGTGCTCGGGTCAATTCACCCATTTTCACCTTCACGCATCTTCACGCACGCTCGGCGATGCCTTTCCATCTGGAGGGTCTCCGCTTCCTGAGCGGGGCGTGCGGAGTCGGGCCTGCCGCTGTTGGTGCGAGCATCGCGCAACAGCCGCGCCCAGTCGCCTCGCTCAAGCGCGGCCGCCCTGCCCAGTAGCTCGGCTCGCCCTTCCGCCCCTGCTTGTGCGGTGCGGGCCAACAGCATCCGCCGGTGAGCAGGAACAGCTTCCACGCACGCGATGTGGCGGCATAGTCGCCGGTACTGTTCGCGTAGTCGGTGTGCAAGCGACGCAGAGCGCATTGCAAGGCCCCCCGCACCGCGGCCCTCATGAAAGGAGGCACGTCCTGCAGAGTAGGCACCGGGTGCTGCAGCTCCGTTGCCAAGCTGACCTCATCCAGGCTTGCCCATGCCGCTACGGGTATGCCAGTCGGCGTCGCAGACGCTGCGGCGCTTCGCTCTTCAGCAGCAGCTGGGCAAGTGGGGACGCCGTCGCTGAGCGGCGGGACTGAATCCTCACGAGGCGTCGTGCGGCGGCGGTTGCGGCGACGGCGTCGCGGGCGAGGCGTCGCGGCATGCGGCTGCATGTGTCGTACATCGTCGGCTAAGCTTCGCGCAGCCGTTGCCGCCATGGCCCCAGCATAAGACTCGAGAAGTGTGGACTGCACGGCGGCTGTGAGGTAGCCGTCGGGCGCCATGCAAAGCAGCACTGCGGCCGCTAGCCGCAGCCGTGCGTCGGGCAGCGCCGTCAAGGCAGTCGCGGTGTCACGGTCCTCTTGCTTGACGCGCCACGCAGGATGGACACGAGCTGGTCGAAACGAGGGCCGGTCCGTGGGCAAGATAACCAAGCTTGGCGGGCACGTGCCGTCAAGTTGCCGGCGGCTGCGTGCAGCAGAGGCACGTACAGCCAAGAGTTTCGCTCGCCGGGCACGGTGCTCGGCGGGCGGGCATCTTGCCAAGGCAGGGGTTCTTGTCCAGAGGCCGGGGAGCGTCTGCTGGTCCGGCGAGGGTGGCGGGGTGAAGCCTGGTGTCGCCTCGTCGGGTGCCATTGGGGCCATCGCTCCCGAAAGTGGTTGGGGGGCATCTCCCCGCGGAGAGGCGAAAGCGGTGGTGGCACTGAGCGTGTCCGACAGAGTTTCAACAGCATCCGCGTCCGTGTGGTGGTCGCGCAATGCGGCCGGGCGGGTGTCAGGCGGCAATAATTGCATCTGCCCGAGGGCATGCAGCACNGTGGCACTGAGCGTGTCCGACAGAGTTTCAACAGCATCCGCGTCCGTGTGGTGGTCGCGCAATGCGGCCGGGCGGGTGTCAGGCGGCAATAATTGCATCTGCCCGAGGGCATGCAGCACTCGCTGCCGACGCAGCTCCGGGTCGTCGGACGGCGGCCCAGGGTGCGCAGCCTCCCCAACTCGCCTGCCACAGTGCGGGTGAGGCGTCCACTTGCGGACGTCGCCCATACCTGGCGCCTGCCACCCAGCATGCCCGCGTGCTTCTTGCGGAAGCGTTACTGCCGCCCGCTGCGTCGGCGCGTGGGCACGTTTGTTGGGCGCGGGGCTGCAGCATCGGCGACAGAAGTGCTGTCGTTTAGGAGGTGCGCTATCAGCGCTGCGGGTGTGCGGTTCGTCGCTTGCGACAACTCGCGCACCGCTGCTTCGCCCCCTTGCAGCAAGTAGTGTAACACCTCGTGCCTGTGTGGGTCCCGTGTGCGGGCTGACAGCTCGTGTAGCAGTGCCTCCCAGCTGTGGGGGGCACCGTCTGCAGGGTGTCCACCCGCCAAGGCGACCATCGTGGCCGCCGCGCGGCGAAAGAGCAAACCGAGGAGGATGCCCAACAGCGGCCACCCCCAAGCAAACGCAAGCGGCCCAAAGCCCGGGGTGAAGTACCGGGGCGTGGCACCACTGCAGGTGAGGGCCGCGTGGGTCAGGCTTTCCTTGCACGTCGGCGGCAAAGAAGCGGCCCACCACACAGCCGACGAGGCAGCCGAGTAGGCCCCGGCACATGCCGACAGGAGCTGTCCGATCACCGCGGCCGACATGGCATGAGAGCTAGAAACTCGTCTACAAGGCCACTTGAGCCTTGAGCCAAAATGGTTTGAGCCAAAATGGCTTGAGCCAAAATGGCTAGTCACTACCTTCTTAAGGGAAGGGGGGTGTGACAGCGGCTGTGACCTCCCCCACCCCCTTCTCCCAGGCCTGAAATATTTCACCCGCATGGCTTGAAATTGTTATGATGTGGGGGTGAGGTGAGGACATCTGTGAAATTTCACCGGGTCGTTTGGATGTGACATCGCCCAAAGCGCTCTCCGCACTTCCAGAGCTTCACTGCGTTTGTCACTGTGTGCGTAACTGTGTGGTATTGAGGTATTGTTTGTGCACCCCACCCCATCCCGCCCCGCTAAGCAGAACACTATCGGGGCAGTGTAAGGAGTTTTTGAACGGGGTGAATAAATACACAACCACGCGCCCTGCACCCCGCAACCCATTCCCCGGCCAATTTGTCGAGATATATACTTCAAAGGAGTACTCGCAGTGCAGCTGCTGCTGTCGCGTCGGCTGAGGGCCACGGAAAGAGTTTCTATGGCTACGGAGTGAGGTGCGCAGAATAGCACATTGTTGGCCTATACCTTGCCAGCTTTACACTGCCCCGGTAGCGTTCTGCTTAGCGGGGCGGCATGGGGCGGGGGCATGCCGATGGTTCGCCTGTACTAAACCCTGCCAGCCTTCTGATGCTGCCGTATCTGCCCGATGCCCCCAGCAGAAGGATCGGGCTGCGTTTTAGAATGCTGGTGATTGCTGTTGGAACTTTCGCGGCAGTCTCCGGTGCCGATCTCAGGTGGGGCCTGAAGATCAGAATTTGCTTTTTTTTCGCACCTTTTTACAACAGCACGTACTTGGTCCGGTCCCAGTGCTTGCTGCAGACTACGGGTTAAGCGGGGCGGGCTGGGAGGCGGCTGTTGACGGGTGCCTGCAACCAGCGTGCGTCANCGTGCGTCAGCCAGGAGCTCGTGCAAAGCGGGCGGGTCACCAGCAGCACCGAGCTCTGTGGCTGCAGGAAGCTCGAGCAGCGAAGCCGCGAAGGCTCGCTGCGCGGCAACGGAGAGGATGCCACTCCAACGGTACACCCAAGCGGCTTGAGCAGCGCGGCGCACGGCGACAGGTGCGCTGGCAGCGCGGGCCTGCGCGAGAAGTCGGAGGAAGGTCGCGGCTTCCTCACTCCAGCGCCCTCCAGTTTCAATGCCGAAAACGACAAGGCGGCAGCGGCGAGCACGAAGAACGCCCGGTTGCGCATCGGCAGCGGGCTGCGGCTGGCCCTCGCGCATGAGCGGGGAGACCAGTGTCGCATCGACGGCGAGCTGAGCTCCGTGCCAGAGGGGCAGGCCATTGCACACGACCTCTATCCTTCTGGCGTCGCTGACCGGCACATCAATGTTCATGTCAGCGACGCGAACATTGCGCGCAACACGCGCTCCGGCCTCGCGACAGACACGGGCAAGGGCATGCTCGAGCGGCAGNCTCCAGCGCCCTCCAGTTTCAATGCCGAAAACGACAAGGCGGCAGCGGCGAGCACGGAGCAACTCCGGATAGGTGTGCCGGCGCTTGCGCTGCGCCGCGCGGGCCAACGCAACGCCCGGTTGCGCATCGGCCGCGGGCTGTGGCTGGCCGTCGCGCGTGAGCGGGGAGACCAGTGTCGCATCAACAGCGAGCTGAGCTCCGTGCCAGAGGGGCAGGCCATTGCACACGACCTCGATCTTTCTGGCGTCGCTGACCGGCACATCAATGTTCATGTCAGCGACGCGAACATTGCGCGCAACACGCGCTCCGGCCTCGCGACAGACACGGGCAAGGGCATGCTCGAGCGGCAGCGCCCGAGTCGGAAGAACACCCGAGGTGGCACAGGCGGCTCGGTGGTCACCCAGAGGGTCGTCGAGGCTGTGGCCGCAGCGGCAAGTGCGGGGGCAGAGCGCCAAGGGAAGCAAGACCCGGAACTGTGCGCTGGCGATGGAGACATCGTCAGAAGTGGGGAGGACCGTGAACACACGGCCACGTAAGTAGTCAACCCCATCGCCGTCTTCGACAGCCGTGTCAGGCGGAACGGCGACGTTGCCGAGGGCGGTGTCCCAAGCAGGAGTGCGGAAGCCCTGGATGACAAGGTGAGCTGCAGCCTGGGCCGCTGCTGCGACGACTGGGAACCGCGCCGCGGCCGCAGGCGCACGGTCCCAAAGCACGGGCAATGTGTCAAACCAGGATGCCCAGTACGCAGCGTGCCGGTCGAGCGTGGCCGCTCGCAGGCCGAGCCCGCCGCATTGCAGTGGCAGACGGGCAAAGCTCAGGCAGCGAGCGGGGCGTCCGCAAAGCCGAGCAGGGCAAACAGGCACCTGTCAACAGCAGCGTCGTGCGCTTCAGCGAACGCATCGCTCCCAAGTGGGGTGCCTAAAACGAGGAGGCCCTGCTGGTCCGGTCGCCTGTCCAGACGACAGCGTCGGAGTCACCCTGCATGTCGGCCGATTCCTGGCGGCTCCTCCCCAGCAGCATTCCATACACGGGTCTTGCCACGGTTGAGCTCGACACGGGCATGTCGCCACAGGGCGGCACGGAATGCATCGTACAGTGGGCGTACCCTGTCTGGGCGGGCGACGACATACGTGTCGTCAAGGAACGCGAAGATGGCCTCTCCGTCACGCAGCTGGGCCTGGACCTCGCAGAGGGCGGGCTGTTGTGCCAGGGCATAAAGGGCTGGCATGAGGGGGTCCCCTTGTTCCCCACCCTCGCCTTGGGCGATGAGGTGGCTACGGCCGGAGTCATCAGTCCACGTATGAGAGCTGGGCGTGCCGTAAAATTGCCGGGCGAAGGGCACGAGCGGTCGCAGGTCAGGGTGACGGAGCAGGGCACCGAGCATGGCCTCCCGGGAGACGTGGGTCGAACACACCGACGGCGTCGACGGACAACACGGTTGCACGCGGATCGAGCTCAGTAGCGGCTCGCAGCACCCGAGCAAGGGCTTCGGTGCCAGCTCGCGTGCTCAGGCCAAACTGGTGAGGGAGACAGGCACGTTGGAAGTTTGGCCCAAACGCTTGGGCCAACGCGCGGCCGACCAGGCGCCGAAGGACATCGCCGATGACGAGGGCGCGGACCCGCGTCGGCCGACGCGCAAAGGATATGCAGATGCTCGTTGGTGGCCCCTGACGGTCCGGCTGCCGCCCCCCGCCTTGCGGACCGCAAACAAGCTACGAATGTGGTTCTGGAACAAGCGCGCGACCGGCGGCCGAAAGCTCGCCCATGTGCACAAAGGCTGTGGCTCGGGCAGCGCGAGCGGCGAGGTCGTCAGGCGGTATGCCTGTGCGGGACCGGGGAGCGGCGGAACCCGATGCCAGCTGCAGTAGCTCCAGCCGAAAGCGGTCTGCTGACGGGCCTGGCTTCCCTCGATGGCGTCGATCTTCAGGACACCTTCTTGCATCAGCGGGTCCTCACGTTGCAAGGGGTGCCTGCGCGCCTCCGCGGAGCCCTGCGTACGGCCCTCCGCGCTGGCTTGCAGCTAATTGCCGACAGCGCAGGAGCTGCGGGGCTGGAAGCTTTTATCTTCCTGGCACCTCGTATGCTTTGCCAGCGTTCAGACGGAGACTCGCTCATCCCACCTGCTGAGCTCGATCGCCGCTGTGACCTCTTCGCACGCGGCGCTTGGCCGCAGAGACGCGGCGCAGGCTGCAGTTGTAAGGGCGGGCGCCTGGGATGCGAGCGCAGGGCCGTCATGGCCGTTTCCTTGCGCAAAAAGGTTGGAGAGGGAGGGGGGCGGCGGGAGCCGAGGAGGCGTGCCTGCCTCGCCCTCGCCAGCGTCTGCCACGTCGGCCGCGAGCTGCATGTGGCAGCGGCACGCTGCGCGGTGGAGGCGAGGCGCTGCTCCACCCGAGCTGCAGCATTGGCATGTGCGGCTTGGATGGCGGCGGGGAGTTGCGGTGGTGGCTGCGCTGGCGCTGAAGCGATGCGCTCTAGGGTGGATGCGGCCGCTGGGCCGGCCAAGAGTGCAATTTCCTGCAAAGGGGCCGCGATGTAGTGCATGGCCTTCATCCGGCGAGGTGATGGCGCGGAGGACCTCTGCGAGTGACGCGACTCGAGGCGGGGCCCATGACCAGAAGCACTCATGCGGCCCAGCTTGTGACAGCAGCAGCGCTCGAGATGCGGCATCAAGGTGAGAAAGGTGCAACTCTAGCGCGTGCTTATCACTCGCAAGGGAAGCCCCATGCTGCCAGCCCCTCAGAAAGTCGCCGAAGTGGCGGTCTGATTGCCGGGGCGGCGGCTGCCCCTGCTGCAGCGAGGCCCATGGGGGGGCATCGTAGCCCTGCTCGCGAAGATAGGCGGCGGCGTGACGGGCAGCTGCGAGGGGNCCGCCGTTGTCGTCGAGCCAGGTGTAAGAGCTGGCGCTGCCGTAAAACTGGCGGGCGAGCGGGAGGAGTGGTTCAAGGGCCGGGCGGGACCGGAGCCCTTCCAGCATGGCCTGGCGCGATACATGGTCGTAGGCGCCGACCGCATCGATGGACAGCACGGTCGCGCGCGGGTCCAACTCGGTAGCAGTCTGGAGGAGCTTGTACAGGCCCTCGGTGCCTGCCCGCGTTCCCAGCCCAAACTGGTACGGAAGGCACGCTTCTTGGAAGGCACCGGCGAAGTGCTGCGCCAGCGCACGGGCGACCAGGCCCCGGAAGACGTCGCCAACGACGAGTGCCCGCACGCGGCCATTGGGCTTGCGCAGCGCAACCATGCGCCCGAGCCGCAGAGCCTGGAGGACCTGCTCTGGCACGTCTGCGTTGGCCAAGCGCTCGGCAGCTCGGTGGAGGAGTGCGCAGTCAGACGGGTCATCTAGGAGCAAGCGCAGGTGCTCGTTATTGCTCGTTGGTGGCTCCGGAAGGACCAGCTGCCGACCCTCGGCGCGCACCTCGCAAGCAGCCTAACAACACGGTCGCGGGCAAGGGGCAGGCTACGGTTGGGCGATGGCCAAGCACAGCGTCCGAGAGAGGCACTTGCGCTGCAGGCGGACGCCGATCAGGGTCTCGGAGTTCCGCGAGGGTGTCGGCATTGCCCGGCGCCAGCGGCTCTGCGGTGAGGTAGGGCACGTGCCGCAGCAGAGAGCTCACCCAGCTGAACCAGCTGCACCGCCCGGGCAGCGCGGGCCTGTTCGTCAGTGCCGCGGCCGGGGCGGTTCCCTCCCGCACAACTAGCTGCAGTGGCTTCGCGGAGCAGCTGCAGCCACTCCCCACGCCTTATAAGGAGTCGCATCGTTGCACGAGCTCGAGCCAGATGCGGATTGCACGGCGGCTGTGAAGTCCTGAGGTGGCCGTTTGGACTCATACACCTCCGCATGGCGGACGTCAACGGTAATGGCGCGTCGGGCAGCCCAGGCAACGTGGCAGCAGTCGCTCGGTCACTGCGATCGCGAACAGAGGCCGAGCGATACAGGTTTGCGCTACCGGTTGGGCTTCGTGGAGTGGCATTTGGAGCTCGCCGAGCCGGGTGCCAAACGTCGGCCACGTTCGCCCATCTGGCTGCGCGCGCGGAGTGAGGTTACTCGCCGGCACCGAGCTCGGCGAGCGGGCATCTTGCCAAGGAAACGGAGAAAAAAAAGGCAACGCGAAGTTGTCGGGTGCGTGCAGTAGCACCGGCGGCTTGACCGGGCGCATTGGCTTGCAGTCGGGCAGCTGCAGGTGTCGAAGCCTCAGCCTCGGGTGCCGGGCGGCGTAAAGCCAGGCGTCGCTTCGTGCAGTGCAGTGGGTGCGGCGCCGCCGGTCCTTGCAATTGCGGCGCCGTTTTGTGGTGTGCAGTCCGCGCCGGGTGGGCTGAGCGGTGCAAGGTCATGGTGCCGAGGCCGGGATTTGCCAAGTGCCGTGCATAGTTGCTGTTGTGGTCGCGCATGTTCAAGGTGTATCGTTCGATGCTGTACTGGATCACTTGCTTCAGTTGCGTGCCATCGACGCAGAGCATCTCATGTTGTTTAAATGGCTTCGTCGCCTTGCAGATTCCAGCACGGCGCCGCCGGGGTCGGTAGCCGTGCCGGTAGAACTAGACACGAGTATCGCTCTGGACTTCAAATGACAGGGAAAACAATTTGCCGCATTGCTTTTGCGTTGGTAGCCATGGGCATGCACGTACAGTCTGCTTAGCATTGCATTCGAGGTGCTTGTCAATAGGTGGCTGCTGTGCGCTGTGTAGGGTGGGTAGGAGTGAGTGCTGAGCCGTGTTTGTGCGTGTCGTGCAGGTAGGAGAGAGACTTCCGGCTTTTCATGCTCGTAGGAGGGAGGTGCTGCTGTGCATCTTATGTCAGGTCTGCGTCGACCCAATCAGTTGGTGATTATGTTGCAAAAGTCTGTCCTGCGAGCTAGCTGATGTCGCCAGGACTGTGTGGTAATAAGTTCGTCGTTGTCCTAGCCGGCCCCAGTACAGGCGTGTGATGGCATTTGTGCGCGCCCCCAACTGGGTTCCGATACTGTGGCGCCTGCTTTGCTTCACTTGCTTCCCTGTGAGCAATCCTTCAGCTTTAAACTTTTGGATCATGGCGAATCCGGCACAGATCTTCGACGATCTGGCGCAGAGGTTCAAGTTGGAGGATGCAATCAAGGAGCAGATCATTAAGCTTGGCGTAACCACCTTGTCAGAGTTCCGCTTCTTTTCACAGGACGACAGCGATTTGCTAGCCTACTTTTTCACCAATGCCAAGCTGCAGAAAGCCCGCCTTTGCCAGGCCTGGGCCGCTGTTTGCCAAGCGGAGACTGCTCTTGGGGACAAGGGTTCTGCCGTGGCGGTTTCCCGGTTTCCCTTGATGAGGAGGACCTCCTGCCAACGTCGCAGCTAAGCAACATCAAAAATTTTTTTGGCGCCGTTATCGCCTTGTCATGCCACCCGACAAGACTCCATCGGATCGGTGGGTCTCCAAAGCACAGCGTGCACTCACGAAGCGCTCCATGGATGTCGTTAATGTCTGGGACGTGCCGTCCATCTTCCACCCTCTAAGGCCCTCTACCGGCAAGCAACGCCGTGTCGCTGGGAGCTGTCAAGCATCGCCGAGGGAGGCGACGAAGATGATGTTGCAGTAGCAGGAGAGCAGACCCTTGGCGCTGCTGCAGAAAAACCACCCCGCAGTGGAAAGGAGACACCGGGGAATACTGTAGAGCATGTCCACCTGCCGCTTGATGTCCTCTTCAAGTATTTCTGTCGTTGCGAGAAGCTAGCACTTCAATTGCCTGAGCGAGCAAAACTGCAGCATATCCAAGCGCTTCATCGTGCGGAGAGCGGCGAGTGCTTGACATCGTGGCGCTGGGCCAATTGCGCATGTGCCCGAAGAGGAGGACCGCCTAACAAAACCACCGACAGGGAGCGGCTGGGGTCCCACCTGGCTACGACGGTCGGCGGCTCAGGATCACAGCTCTGGCCTTGACGAAACCAGCGATTCTTGGGTACGCGCTCAAACAAACACTTTTGAGACTCAGAGTCGCACTCACGCGTCACTACAAGCTCCTCGCGCTATGCCGGAGCAAACACTGCCGGGGCAAGGCTGGCAAAAGGCTGTTGGCTTTCGCCACCCTAAGCCAAGGCCCGGACCTCGACCGGATCCTCGACCTCGCGGAGGCCGCGGAGAAGGGCATTCAGGCAACCTTCCGTTATTAAGAGTTGGCGTGCCTCCGCCGCTCCCTTGAGACCAGGCGCGGGATCCCCGCCGATGGCGAGGTGACGCGCGCAGGTAGCGGCGAAAGCTGCGGTGCGGGCTTGGAGCACAGGCGAAGCATCAGCCCAGGCGGCCCGGTAAACGTCGAGCACTGTCCGTGTAGCAGAGGTCAAGCCGAGGTTGCCAGGGAATGCCGCCGAGGCAACGAGTGTGTGCACGGTAGGCAAGGCCGTTTACGGGCAGGGTTCTTTGGAGTTGCCCTAGATTTTCAATCACTGATTGCGACTTCGGTAGCATGTTCCTGGAAGCGTTGAGTAGGCAAGACAAGCTGGAGTTGAAGAAGTGTGTGGGTTTTCGCGTCACCTCGGGTGAAGAGTTGAAGCCCCAGGCAGTGCGCCAGGTGTGCCTGGCCAGGTTGTCTCTTTTGCTACCGGCTGAGTCGCACCGAGATAGTTCGAAGTCCTGGCGCCAAATTCCAGTCACACTATCATTGCTGGGTGGGTTGGATCCCTGTGAAGTGTGTGTGCTATGGGGAATTGATTAGAAGATGCGCGCCGTGGCCAGAATGTGATGCCCTGGCGATATCATCGGGCAAAGCCTAAACAAACGATTTAAATCAAGCACCAGCTCAGGTATGTCATGAACGAGCTTCTTCTCGATCAGGCCTGTTCCTCGTGGGAGCACGCTGATAGCGAGTGCATCCGCTTGTCGTTCCAGAGAGCACGCAAGCCTGTGGCTGCCGAGTTGGCAGAGGCTGTTGAGGTGGAGTATGCGTGGCGTGGGTCGCATTGCATGACCGGCGAGCAAGCTTTCCGCCTCCACCACTCCAGCTTGGCACGTCTCCGTATGAGCTCCGTTGAGCAGCCTGCTGCGTCCGTGCGCCAGAAACAGTGTAGGGGACCGCGAAAAGTGGTGCCAGGATGTGCCAGGCTGAGCGCAGGGAATGCTGCGTTTGCTCAGTTCTGTCTCTCGTTCCGACGGTCGGACAGCTCCTAAACCCAAGCCCACCGAAAGCACGGATCCCCAGCGCAGTGCCCAGGCCGAGGCAGCTCCAGCGCGCTGGGCGTGGACACGCGCGAGGTCCCGCACCAGCTGTTGTGCTCCATCCCCCCGATTGCGGACCCAAGTACGAGGAGCTGTTGCGGACCGCCAGCCGCCAACTCTGGGTATAGACTGTGCGTTGCACCGTTCTACCACCCGCAACGAGGAACCATCATGCGCCGCTGCGCAAGGTTGGGATAGGCCCGGTGGCGACGCGAGGGTCGCATCGAAACACAGAGCCGCCGTGGGCATTGCATGTCTGTGGGGTGCAGCGTGGTGGCGCGCTCGCTTGGGATGGCAGTCAGCCATGTTCCTGCTTGCGGGCCAGCTTGTGATCGGAGGAGGGCGCTGGCGGCCGGCGTCATGGAAGGCGGCAAGATGCGTTCGCGAAAGTACTGGTTGCGAATGTGCGATGCATCATGTTGCCAGCCATGCGGCCAGTCGCCGGGCCAAACCTTCGTCAGTTGGTCGAGGTGGGCACCCCTGACGACTTAGTCCCTAAGGGCCGGGTCGGCTGCCTTTGCGCATCGTGTAGTCCAGGTAGCTTATTACTTGTAGCGTGAATTAGTTGTGCAAAGCGTCGAAAAAATCGTCTATGAGATGCACAGCCTACCTGATACGCCAGCACGGTGCAGGCGCAGAAGTCATCAAAGGCTTTGCGCATGTCAAGGAAGGCACAATAAATTTGGGATCCCTGACGCAGCCTGACGCAGCCTGTGGGTTTCCAGCAACGTGTACACTTGAACATCCGAGCCCCAACGAAACCCCGCTTGGGCATCATCAATGGTTGGTTCAACCAGGGCTCGAATTCTGTTCAGAACCATACAGTCAAAAGTCCTAGCAAAACATGAAGTCAAAGTAATAGGGCGATAGCTGTCACGGTCAGTTTTGCAGGCTCCTTTCGGGATGGGTGCGACGAAGCCATGCTTCCAATGAGAAGGCACACAGGCATGGTGGTAACATGCATTGCAAAAATCTAAAATGGCGCACTTCCACCAAATCGACGCACAATGCTTCATACGAGATGTTGTCACAACCTGGACTTCTTTCAAAGCCGACTGCGGACAAAGAGTCGCGGGCATTTCAAGTGGCAGCAACTCTGACAGCTCGCTTGCTGTTTGCACGCCCTGGACATGTACATAAGGGCGAAGGGTCGAGCAAAGGATGGGAGAATATCGGCACAGGATGCCCAGGAACCCCCGGCCGCCATGAGCGCCGCCTCAGATTACACACCCGCCTCTCCGGAACCTGTCTAAAACAGCCGTCTGGAATGGGGCTGGAGTCGCTCTCGATGGCTTGCATGCCTTTTCAACCACCTAGCGCATCTGGTTTGGGGACTTGTCGCTCGCCTTTGCCCAGTGCAGACTCGTTTCGCTTTACAGCAGTCTCTGCAGCGGCAGGCCACTCTCTGTGACGCGTGTGGGGTGTCCCAGGGGTGTTGCGCGACGGTTCGAGGCCACGAGAGCTTGCGGGAAAGCTTGCGGGAATGCGGATTGGGGAGTGTCGCGGGACGGTGTGAGGCCACGGGAGCTTTCGGGAAAGGCGTTTGGGGCGTGTGAAAAAGCTTGCGGGAAAGGGGTTTTGGGCGCGTCGCGGGGGACGTCGCAGGCCGCGGGAGCTTGCGGGAAAGCGGTTCGGGTGCGGTGTGAGGCCACGGGAGCTTGCGGGAAAGCGGTTTAGGGAGTGTCGCGGGACGGGAGCTTGCGGGAAAGCGGTTGGGCTGCTTCACGGGGGAAGCCCGAACCAACTGCCGAACCTGCACGACGCGGGATGGTTGCTGTTGTTTGCTGCGCACGCCCGCGGGCGTAGTATGATCTCCGCACACTCCCCACTGCCAGCACACGCGAGATCACGCGAGTATGCAACTCGTCATGATGCCGCAGTGTTAAGGTGCCTTAAGTGGCTCACTCCCGCTCGCTGGCGCCGCCGAGGGATTGCCCGGACAAGTCGCCGCTCGTGTGCAGCTGGCCATACGCGGGCTGGCAAGCATGGTAACGTCATCCAAGTACGGGAGGACGCGTCCACCAAGATCAGGTCGGATGTCAAGCTGCAAATCCCGCAAAGCTGCATGCAAGCCAGGCTACACAATGCTGGGCTCAAGAGGTCACCTTGTTCGACTCGTTCACTGCCGTAAATGGTGCGCGCAGGTCTTGTTGCCAACAGTAGATGGACAAGCGACACAGCCACAGGCGCACAAACGGCAGGAGCGCCCACATGATGAGGCGCGCGGGCAGCACATGTTTGAGACCATGATTCATGCCATGGATTCCAACAACTGTGTATCGCAAGAGCATGCGGATGCACTGTGGCCTTGGGACTGCAAAACATCGGCCAAGAGGAAAGGGTCTTTGCATGGGAGCACATGCTGCGTTTTCTGCACATGAAAAGGTTAACGCAGCTTAACAATCAACAGCAGCATTCACCATGTTGTCGATATCTGCACTGCAGCCGAAGCTGGCGAGGTCGACGATGCATGGCGTCAGGCAATGCTTGAAGGTAGCGTTATGGACATGTACTCACGGCAACGCAAGTCTCGACACTAAACGGAAGCTTGAGCAGCGACTCAGCATTCACGCCGGCCATCGCGACGACAGACCAGTTCTTCTTCCAGCCATCCAGGACGTGCGGCCGCCTCGGTTTAACAACGATGTCGCGCCGGCCGTGGCGGAGGGACGAGATGGGACGAGCCCACGCAGCTCTCGACATTGCGGCGGGCCACGGAGATGCCGTGGTGCCCTCTTGTACTAGCAGGGTGCATCTCAACAGTTCCCGGTAGTCATCGCATTTGCGGTCCAAACTTCACGAACTTTTTGTAAATTCATTTCAAAACTCTTGCCAGTCGGGGCACCGCCCGAAGCAGTTTCTTAAATGATGCCGGGTTGCGTCCTTGTCTGAACACGGGGATTCTGCTGTAGTAAGCACTCAGATGTCATGCTCTTCGGCTCTCCACTTTAAACCATCATGCTGGAGCCTTTGCGCCAAAATTGGCAGACGAGGTGTTGAGCACGACGACAGGGATGCATCAGCGTCACACAGCGATTGGAACCATGTTGTGCTGACAAGGTGGGGGCCTCAAAGGTGTAGAGCCGGAGCCAACCCTGGAGACATGCATAGTAGCGCAATGGGCCTGCGGCGGCTTGGATCACCGAACACGGAACATACCAGCGAGTCAGCGCGAGCGACTGCAAAGGTCACGGAGCTCGGAGGCTCGCAGGCGAATGCGTTTAAGGGCTCCCGGCGTCGAGCGTTTTCGGACTGGCCGCTTTGCCAGTCGAGAGTGCAGGCAGTGCAGGAGGAATCCAGTTCAAAAAAACAAACGGAGCAGCTGCCTTCGTCTGGGCCGCCTGGGGCCCGGCCCGACAGCCGCCGAGCCGCCGATGCAGTTGCCTTCAGCCAAGCCCAAGCCAAGCCTAGTGACAGCATCCGCTTCCTGCGCGCAGATCTCCTGGCTGGAGTGCTGCACCTAGTCCCGATGCGTCGATGAGCCGCTGCGCATGACTGGGGCTGACGATGACAGCTCGGCGTCGCGAGTTTCCATTGACTGCTGAGCGTCACAAAAGGGTCGTTTTGTTCGGCTGCTCGCACATTGGATGGTTGTTTGCAGTTGATGGAAAGACGCATACACACGTGTGTATATGTAAACATATTTGCAAGGCATGCACAACCAAAAGGATGGACAAAACGGGACAACTACACGACGGAAGCAGTCTGGCGGTTCCCTCTGGATGTTCGTAACCCACACTGTCAACTGTTAAATCCCAAAGCCTTGAAGTCCTGAACCCGAACCATGACCTCTGAACGCAAATCCTCTCTAAGAACCATCAGCTGTGCTGACCTAAATCCCGTACGACTTTAGAACCGCATGTTGCCATGTAGTATAACTGCAGACTGCTGGCGTCGTTTTATACAGATACTTCGTAACAGCTGTATAGCAGGCCGACTGCGAGTTTAGCACCAAAACTGTCGCATCTCTTGCATCGACTGCCACTGAAACCCTTGTGACTGGCAAGTGTCGAGGCATACATCCAGCAGACGGCAGAGTCGAAACAGTGTGCAAACAAAACGCAGGCACGCCGCTGAAGGCAGCAACCACACTTGTCATTGTTGAACTTGACGGGGAATTTCTGCCAAGCCGCTGGCCTTGCAACTAGCAACTGATTTCCAAAAGCATCATGGATGCCATCGTTTCAACAACAGGCCCCATCGAAAACCAAGATCGAGTGGAACAAATTCCTTTTGCAGACCCTGGCAACAACTCGAGATGCAAGGCCACCTGCTGCGCCCTGTGCAAGACCATGGCGGAGTGGAGCTTGGGCGTGGTCACGCCATACCACAAAGTCCGATGACCTTGTCTATACTCGTAAGCTAACATGCTCGCTGCCCTCGCAGACCAAGCTTGAAGGCCCTGACAACGCTGTCATGGCAGTAAAAAGCTGCCGTGCACTCTGGGCTTCTTACCAGGTGCTACTCCTTGAAGGATGCAACTGACCGTTTGCAGACTCTTCTTTACATGTTTATGGCTGGCCTACAGGCCGCTCGGCCCATGCATGCTGCTGAGCCCGTCTGCACAAAAGCACCAGCTCTAAGTGAAAGCCACACTGCTTGGCCGTGCAAGAAATTCAAGCTGCATGAACCATTGCCTGTAGAGCTGCCTAGAGTTTCGAGCATTTCGAGCACCCTGAGCTCATCCTACCGAAACCAGGTCTAGACCTCTGGATCCAGCACGGGCACCTGATTCCGCTGCCGCCAATGCTCATAACTTCCCATAAGCGGCCCCTTAATGTGCCTTCTACAGACTTCAGAATGGACGCTGGGCATCTAACTAAGTCTGCACCATGTATGAGCTTTCAGAAAGGATTGCTATCAGCGTGATCTTCCTCTGAGCTGTTGCTGCCTCTCACGTTTTGTTATGCATCCGTGTCTCTTCGGAGCTGGCATGCACTTCCATCCATAGATTATGCGGATGTCATAATACCATCTGATTCAAAGCATGCCAGGGCTGTGAGACTGTGAGACAGTCACGAGGACGCAAAGCTAACTGCTAACTTAACACGAAGTCGTACCAGAACACAACTGTCAATCTTTCTGCAAGGGTGTCCCTTGTACCACGCATCATACTTTCAATACGACAGAATCCACTTAGCGTGCAGTCAGCACAGCCAGTGGTCGAAACCAAACAGTGTCAGCTCGCTCAAGACGAACTATCCGGCCTGTCCAGCGAAAGCTGTGCATGCCTCGACTTCGACACCTGCGATGGAATTGACCCTGTTGCTATCTTTGCAGACGAAGCCTTCTCCTCCTCATCCTCTTCGGACGGAATTTCTGGCGGGACGCAAAAGAATGCACACTTGCTTTTTCATAGGCACGGAAAGCCCTGGCCATCAGGTGGATCGAGGCCAATCCATCGTCGAGTCTCCTTCCAGGTGTCATAGGTGACCTTGGCACTCCCTACGAGGGACTCTCCTCTACACTCGACTCACAAACGCGCAAGGTGCTCTGAGAGCATTGCAGAGATTCCGGCGCCTGGCTTAGCTACCAAAGCAAGACACACAACTGGAGTTTAGAACGATTAGTAGCACGGACTTCCAATGACAGCCAGCCTTCGAAACATCTAGTGAATTGGCACATGGAGGAGAGACCTCGGGTTACTGCAAGGACAACCAACCGGAAGCATGACTGCGGGAGCTGACCGCCTTGAAAACTGCTTGCCAATAAGCTGCACGAAATGCATGGAGTATGGCTGGCGAAGACCCGCATCTGGCCAGTCACCTAAGCAGAGGCCGGAAAGAAACCACGGCTATCCCAAGGTCCTAGACTGCTGCAGCCACCGGAAATCGCATGGTACTGAAGCTGGGATGACAGGCTCCCTTCTTCACACCTTCACTAACGGGATCGATCGGAGCAGCCTGCTTGCAAACTGTGCCACGGTCAGTCGCACTCAAGCATGCTTCTTGCCAAGTTGTTCAGTGACGACTTGTCTGAAAATCCAGCCTGGAGTAAAACCAGCAAAGCCTGTCAACGGAAAACGGCTGGCAGGTTGTCAAAGTCTGCATCTACAAAAGATCTGGTGAGTCTACCCTGCCCTGCCCTCCCTCGTTCCGCACCCCACCAAATGACAAAAAATGACACCAAAAAAAATCACAATGCCGCGGGAAATGTGCAAATTTCGGTCTGGTGCCCTGCCCCACCCTCCCTCCCTCCGCGCCCCACCAAAATGACACAAAAATGACACCAAAATGACAAAAAAATGACAATGGCTCGGGAAATGTGCAAATTTCGGTCTGGTGCCCTGCCCCATCCTTCCTCCCTCCCTCCGCGCCCCACCAAAATGACAAAAAATGATTCCAAGATGGCAAAAGAATGACTCCAAAATGACAAAAAAAACGACTCCAAAATGACCAAAAAATGACTCCAAAATGACAAAAAATGAAAATGCCTCGGGAAATGTGCAAATTTCGGTTGGCGCCCTGCCCCGCCCTCCCTCCCTCCGCGCCCCACCAAAATGACACAAAAACGACACCAAAATAACAAAAAGACGACACCAAAATGACAATGCTAATGTCAACCAAATCCAGAATGACAAAAAAATGATAATCCCAATGGCAAAAAAACGACAAGGGCAAATGACCAAAAAATCACAAATAAATGACAAAAACAATGCTGGAACCCACCCCAAGCTTTGCTGCAAAAATTCTTACAATGATACGACCTTTGATGTGGAACCCTAAATAGGATCATAACTGGCACCGATCCATGCTTCGCAACCTTGCCTGCCGCTCGGCATGCGAAGAGCGATCGTGATCCACGAATACCTGGCGAGGGTTTGAACATCCCCCGACCCGAGCCCAAAGCAGATTGCTGGGCCACAGCACCCTGGACTCAACCCGAAAAGGGCCGGCCCAAAACATGGCTGCAGGTCGCAGTTGGGTGGTTGTGCTGACACAGCAAAAGAGTCTCTGTCACACAAGGCAGCCGTCAAGAACAAATAAGGCAGCGAAGCAGGAAGAATCCAGATGTTTTGTCTGGCATCGCCATGTCCCACCTTAGCATGGAACCCCCTGTAGTGCTACCTGTCCTGCAACATCTGATCACCAGATACTGACACTCGTGGTGAAGAGCTGTCGCAAGAGGCTATTCTTGCGGCTGTGCGGCGGCTCGGGATGTAACCTGAACCATCTCCTCAAAGCAGACAACAAAAGATAACTCGGAAACCGCTCAGGGCGCGCAGAAGGGGAAAGCAGCGCAAAAATAAAAACAAACACAGTTTTGTCCAGGATGCTATTAGCATTGGCTGATCACGCGGGCAAGCGAAATACTGCGCGACGGTCATGCAAACACCTCATTCCCTGCTTTCGCTCCTGGCCAGCGTCAGACTTCACGAAACCCTGGCTGAAGGCCACAAGATCCTGCCAGAGACGAAAGACAGCGCTACCCACAACTCAAAAATGATCTGGCGATGTGTATGTGATCCACGTGCCACAGGCCAATGACCTGTCCGCGCGTCCTTGGCTTGTGGATCCTCACCCGGCTCTACATCCGCAAGGTTGAGCTCCCTGCGAGCCTTCCAACATTGCTCGGGAAGGCTGGGCTTAGCTCGTTTATTGTCCACCTGGTATCGGGCAAGAGGAAGCCAAACTCCGTTGTCGCCTTCCGGCTGCAGGCGCATGCTGCAAATGCGTGTGTCTGTCATCACCGTTCTTCGCTGGGCCAGCCTCGACTCAATTCATCCAAGGCCAGACCGGTGAAAGCCTGCAATAATCAGATAGCGCACCAGGTGATCTGGGCACAGGGGGGGAGGGGTCTGGCGGAGCAACTTGCCGGCTCGACGAAACCCAGGGTGAACTGCTTCTCAAGGGCCTGACACTGAAGCATCCCAAAGCCCTGCGATTGGCTGCGGTAAATCTCCGAGCTCCGGGCTGCATCGTGAACTCTACTGGGGCGCGACAGCTTACGGCCCGTCTTCATGTCTATTTTGAAATCCTGGCAGGACAGCTCGTTAGAGTGTGAATCCGGGAAATACGTCAAAACCTGCAAGACTCACATCTGCGCTATCTTTGCGATTCGTCAACCGCTTCAGCCTGCATTGGGCTTAGGGAGCCGGCTTGCAAAGACTCTCGCTTGAGCATTCTTCCCTGCTAGTGTTGTGAGGATGACCAACAATCAGCTTGTCTGACTGTGAGGATGACCAACAATCAGCCTGGGAAGCACGGGAACGTAGACGCACCTGCTCAACAAGTCTATCCTACTTTCTGAATCTGTGCGTGCTGGAGGAGTGCGGGCTGGAGGACACAGACAAGAAAACAGTGAGGCCGATGCTTTCGAAATGCGTTCCTTGGCGGCATGGTGCGTCGACCCAAGCTACTGCCTACTGCTTTCGTCACGCGGTCACTGAAATATGCCGAAGGGCTCCAGGGTCCCACCCAGCTTCCCATGCCAATGAAGCAGCTCAACTGCAACGACCTGACACAAACTACACGGAGACTTGATGAGAGGGCTCGTCGGTCTCTCTTTGCCATTCGACACACGTGAATACGGGAATATGGGAACGGACACACAGCAATTACTCGGTAGTCACTGTTCTAGCAAGCCACACCAGCAATGGTAGTTTACTCTTGCCGGGGGGGGACCCCTTGTGGTGGTTCCTGTCATGTGTTACGGAAGTTCTATCTTTCCAAGTTTATTCTTGAAATCAAGATCGACCTCCCCTCACTTCAAAAGAAAGCTCTGGACGCGCACCGCATGGACGATCGCATCAGCTTGCTTCTCCACGTCTGTCATCTTTCGCTCACCTCAGAGCCGAAACAGGGTGCGATCTGTACGACACATAGTTGGGCCAGCATGCAGCATGTTTTTCGAACCTTTTGTCTCCAGAAATGGAACGGCTCTCAGTATGCGCAGGGCGAGTGGCCTGCCTCGTGCAGGACCCGCCGGAACTGTTCCAGCACGTAAAGAGAACAAGGACAAGGAGCTTTCTTTGCTGTGCCTGCGACATCCTGCGACTACAAAGGGCCGCTTCTGCCAATGCCTACATGCGTTATGAGGGGTATGTCTCACACATGCACGCACAACCTCCTCTGTCTTTTGGCAGCGCTGGAGTTGCTACATACATGGCCAGAAGCCAAGTGAAGGCAAGAAGAACTGCCGACAGCAGAAAAATTAAAGAGTCACTCCACTCCACCGCCCGTCAAGACATCAGGGCAGCGAAAGCGGCGCGGCTTGAATCCTTCTACTATCAGAGAAAGCAATATCTGATCACCAGGTTTGCTTTGGAACTTAAACGGGGCGCAGCTGCCAGACTGTAGTCGACAGTATGACACATGAGCCTTCCACAGTCGCCAGCGATCGAAGAAAACGCATTACTCTCAATGCCTCGTGAAAGGAAACCAATAGCACTACGTCCAAAGTCGAGTGGGAGCATATGCTCGTAAGACTGGCATTGTGACATGTGAGGCAAACAGCCAGACGATTTGTCTGCACCGCTTGCAGTGAGCACGCCCCGGAACGGGCAGCAGTTACGTAAACGCCTGCGACACATGTCCACATCTCGGACGCGTTTGCGAGGCGCTCATCTCGTAGACGGTCTCAAGGATCGAAAGATACGCGAAAGCAGCACAAGGCGGGAGCCTGCCATTTGTATGGCGATGTTGGATCAGTGGAAGCTACAGACAATAGACGCACACACACACACACACATGCACACAACAGATGACAGGTAGCACGTTCTGATCAAACGAAACATTGGCGAGATCAGGCATGTCGCGCAAGGGCTCGGAGTTCTCCGAGCAAGTGCGAATTTCTGTGCAAAGCCATTGTGAATGAAACCAGTCGCAAGTAAAGTAAAGCGACTCAGCTGAGTGTGCAGGCAGGGCATTGGTCTTGTAGTGAGCCATTTCGCAGAAAGGCCGCTAGCCCTGCTGTTCCCTGAGGCCCCTTCTCCAAACCTTTACCAACAGACCAATGCCGGCACAAACTCGATGGATTTTCCCATGTGCCGTCCTGGCATTCACGGCCTCACCGTCTCTGCTACCGTCTCGCTTTGCCAGGCTCTGCCAGCTCCACGAGACTCCAATGCTGAAGTTTTCATAAGCTTAGAATGGCTTGCAGAACTTAAGAGGCTTCTGAGGTTTCAGGGGTCACCGAGACGGGAAAGACACCTGCCCGCTGCCTCCGGAGAGGCTCCTTGGATGCAGGTCGACGCACTTTCTTGCCACTTCAACTTTGACTGAGGCGAGGATTGGCTCTTCCCACAAAACGATCGCCACAAGAAGTAGCCTGAATTAAGAAGAGGCGCAGGGTCACCGGTGAACTTGGTAAAATCTCCTTAGCTGTTGCGCACGCAGCCACGCCCATGATGTTCCCTGAATGCGCTGTTGCGAGGCATCTGAGGCCTTCACTTCCTTTTGCCTCCTAACCTCCTCCAGGAACTCATCGAAGCCCTGAGGCGGCCAGATCCTGCAAGGGATAATGCTGACAAGAGCACAGCCCTGCTGAGACAACATAGTAGGATCCTGAATGATCCTTACAACCCTGATATTACAAGAAGCCCTCGTTTGAAGAAATCTACAGACTCGAAATACTTTTGATGCGACAGAAAAGCCTTTAAGCCCATGAACTGCAAGAGCCAGCTGGCAGATTTACATTGTGATTTCATGACATGCCTTACCCTGGTGCTGGCAGATGGCAATCCATGGCCTTCCTCTTCGGGTGCCTACGAAAGTAAAACTACGCAGGGTGACACCATGCCAACAAAAACAAGTACTAGCTGGCATACCCCGGCAGAGAATCCGTTACGCTGTCTACTGTTTTACTCTTCTGGACTGCAGATGGCCAGCCGCCGCCCGCTGCTCACTACTTCTGCCACGTCGTGGTGATGAGGACACATGCAAAGCGCACACTACATGCACTGCATCTGGATGGGCCAGCATGGTCCTGTGCCATGCAGACTGCTGCTGCGACATGTTGTGCTTCTCCAGCACCCGGCGCACCTATCTGCTTCACATGCCAGTTCAATTCCGAAAATCAACTGTAAGGCATCAAGTTGCAGACACAGTCTGCTCACGAAGCTCATCTTCCGACAGATTCTGTCTCATTCATAATCAGTTCTAAAGGAATGAAAGTGTCTATTCCGAATTCAACTTCGGCGTGTTATGCCGGCGAGAAATGAAATCCCAAATGCTTGAAGATTGTATCCAACAGCGGGCAAAGAAGACTTCCTCTATAGCACTGCAGCCGAGAAAGTGGTACGCTCTCGACATGCCTCATCGGTCGGAGGCTTGGTCTTGACGTAGTCGTAGGCTGTACGGCCTGGAGCGGAGTAGCTTTGCCTCCGTTGCTTTCCCTTGTGATTCGCTGGAGCCCGGGAGCCCCAGTCCCTGCCAGTCCCGGCCTGAGCTGTCCTTCTTAGCGGAATCAGCTCCAAAATGCAACAGCCAACGCACCATCGAAGCATGATCCTGCTTTGCAGCCTCGTGCAACGGATAAGTACCTGAAGCAGCTCAATCCGACTCAATCCCCAATCTGCACAGTCATAAACTGACCAGGAAAGCCACAGCTACGCCTGCTTCTACCATTATCAGATTTGCTTCCACCCTCACACGTCCACTATGCCTGCTATGCAAGCCCTCAAATGAAGCAGCAGCATTGCCACAGGAAACCTGGAAGTGACTCTGCCGAGCTGAGGCCCAGTAAGCCTGAAACAAGACAAGACTTCCGTGGCACGGGAAAAGCCGAAGACTCCACGTTTCTTTGCATTCACATCGTGGGTCTTAAAGCCATTTTTGCCAAGGAAGGACAGCAACTTGATCCTGCACAATCATGTCTCATCAAATCGCAGATTTGACAGGATGCTGGCCCGGAAGGGACTGTGCAACTCTATCAGTGAATCTGCCATGACTTTCGGCCGAAAATGGAATAATTGCAGCTGTCTAGAGTCTAGTGCATCGTAAAGCCCGTGCGCCAGGCCTTCCTTGCAGCACCTTCCTCTTGCGCCTTACCATAGGCAAGTACCAGAAGGAGCAATCGAGTGAAGCAGCAGCTACAGGAGAAAGGACTGTCTAAAAGGTGACAGTCACTCACTGTATAGGCACAACTTGCTATCGTCGAGGTCGCATGTGCAGCGGTGACATAGCTGACCGTGAGATTCCCGCTATCCCTATAGCGTTAACTGTAAACTGAAGGGACGCGGCAAAATTGCTCTGCAAAAAAGACTGGGTCTCCAGTGTCTGCTGGCCAATGCCGACAAGAAGAGCTCCATCAAATCCTGAAATATGTAATCACACATTGTCCGAGCGTCGCTTCTAGAACAAAAGTCGTCAGCGGTACGCCCTTCTTCGAGTTGCTGCCGCTCAAGGAAGTACCCACGTCGGATGGTGGGGTTCTCGTGCACGATGTGGGTCGACTACTGGCGTCCTGGCACAAAGAGAGCGTGCGAAAGTACGCAACTCGCGATCTGCCAAAATGACGAATTGGACCTGCTAGATGGCAACGTAGTTTGAGTGTGCCAATGCCGATCTGTTTAACAGCAAGCACATGATTTGAGAACGTTTTGTGTTGCCCAAGGCTCTTAACATCCTCGAAGCACGTTCAGTCCAAGATAGTCCACACGTGCGCCCCTGTGTGAAGAATGTTTGCCCCCTGTTGTACCAGCTGCATTTTGCTGAAAAGGATTATACGTCACAGCTCCACACTTGGAAATTGGTCGTTTCCGACAACGGAAACATACGCGTACACAGACGAAATCAATGAAACAGCTGCGTGAGTTGCCATGCTACGACTCTACTGGCTATCCATAGCAAGTAGAGTCATAGCATGGCAACTCACACAGCTGTTTTATTGATTTCGTCTGTGTATGCGTATGTATTTATTTATATATATATATATATATATATATATATATATATTATGCTTATGTACCAGGCATGTATGTAGAAACATAAACATGATGGCGTGCCCACAAGAACTCATGTAGATGGTAACGTACTACTCAACTATTGTAGCAACATCGAACACTGCTGAACACTGCTTTTTTCTAGCTCACACCTTCCACATTGGTCTCCTGACTTTGTCTTTGATCCTGTGGGTGCCATCATAGTCTACTCCGGCCTGTTGCGTTGAACTATGTATTCACAGCGTGCCGTCGACAACAACGAAAGCAGACGGAAACAGCTCCAACCCCCGTTGGCCTTGAAGGACACATGCTTCAGTTTGTTCGTGGCAGTATTGTCAAGAATCTCTTCAGTCGGGTCGGTGTTGGAAAAGCTGTCGTCACGGAGGTCATCCTAGCGATGGACTGATCGTTAAGGCAAAAGCTGCGGGCGTCTATGCTGTGAGATGCTGTGAGTGATATTCTGATGCAGCCGGGGGGCTTCCAGCAGCAAAGTGCAGGGACAACTCAAGAACATGGCAGCATGAAACTGAAATGGCGCTGCCGGAAACTTGAACCGAAAGGTCCCTGAGGTGGATGCTGAACACGTGAATCAGCACCATGTCCAAAATCAAGGACTCGTTGCCGGTGTGGGAGGCTCGGACGCGGCGGTCGGGGGGGCGGAGGAGGCGGTGAATCGTCGTTCCAGGCCTGTCAGCAGCGGATCTCACGACTGCAAAAGGGTGTCTTTGGACGCCCTGCGTGGCAGCAAGGCTGAGCTCTCTGAACGGAGCAGAGGGGGCTGGGGTCCTCGGACTTCGAGTTCGTCGAGTTCGGGTTCGAGGACACTTGAGGAATATGTCCTTCGTGATCGGTCCGTAGCCACAACGACTACCGCTATCGTCGCCAACACTAGGACTGCTGCAACCACTACCACTACCGCTACGACTACCGCAACCACTATAACGAGGGCGACGACGACGACGACGGCTGCTGCTGCTACTACTACTACTACTACTGCTACTGCTGCTACTGCTACTGCTCTGCTACTGCTACTGCTGCTACTACTACTACTACTATTGCTACTGCTACTGCTACGGCTACAGCTACTGCGACTGCTGCTACTGCCACTGCTGCGGTTACTGCTACTGCTACTGCTTCTGCTACTGTCATTGCTACTGCTACTGCTGCTATCACTGCTACTACTATTTTCAATTGGACGCTGAGCGAGCGGGCTCAGCACTTAGCGGGCGATTGCCGCGATGTGCACTCACTTTGGTGTGAAACTGGCTCTGTGATCTACTCATGTCCGAAAAGAAATAAGGATGTTTAAAGGGGTCACATTGACCGATAGTTGATGACCTGGAATGCGGGGAATGGATTCGTAGTGCCTTGCCGCATAGCATACGGATGGGCCAGTATGCCTTGAAGTGCCCAGCCCGAGATCAAGAAAAAGTAGTCCCAGCGGAGGTTCCCTGTCCTGGTAGGACATAGGAAGGCATCGAACTTCCGTAAGCAACTTGATCTATACTGTCGGGCCTAGAGCCAGCGAGGGAAGCGGGTACCTGCATTGACGNAGTCCCAGCGGAGGTTCCCTGTCCTGGTAGGACATAGGAAGGCATCGAACTTCCGTAAGCAACTTGATCTATACTGTCGGGCCTAGAGCCAGCGAGGGAAGCGGGTACCTGCATTGACGTTGGGGCACATGCAAAGGCGAGACAGGGGTCTCAGACCACGCGCTCAATTCGCTCCGGTCAGGGAGCTAACACAAGCTGCTGAACAGACGGCTGAATGAGCTGCTTTTCCATGCGCTGGTAGAGCGGCGTCGGCAGTGCAAAAAGACCACTCTCAGGGTGATCCCGGAAGAGCCTGTCTAAGTTGGGCGTTGCGGTCCTTGACCCCGTCCGAGAAATAAAGAGAGCTACGGTGACAAAGAAAACATGCAGCGGCCCTTGGCCCTGTCTATGCCTCCCGTGTGTCAGTGGCGCCATTGCCAACTGCTGCTGGATTGGGAGCCAGAGTCACCTTGGTAGTCTCTGTTCCACCATCCTCGCTCCGACCACTGAGAATCGCCATAGCCAGAGCCCGAGCCTCCCTCACGGGGACGCTTGTCCGTTTGAGACGATGGTGCGTCCCCCATTCGCTTCTGTTCTTTTTGGCGATGCCAGAGGTAGCCCTGGGTGTCGCCTTTGCCATGCTCTATCCGAAGCTTTCGCTGCGTGCGACCTTCTTTGAGCTGGNACGATGGTGCGTCCCCCATTCGCTTCTGTTCTTTTTGGCGATGCCAGAGGTAGCCCTGGGTGTCGCCTTTGCCATGCTCTATCCGAAGCTTTCGCTGCGTGCGACCTTCTTTGAGCTGGTAAAAGATGACCCGGTTGTCACTGCCACACTTCCTGCAGGTCTGATCGTAGATACACTTCATGGTGGAAGCGACAATCTCGAAGTTCTCATCCGTCTCAAGAATATCGTGCATTTCACGGCGCTCCCACATACGCGAGAAAAGCGAGTGGATGAGGCGAGGACAGAGGCTCAAGCTCCCGAACGAGATGGGCGTGACCAACCACTTTGCGCAGAGCGGGATACTCCTCCACCATGGCTCAGGTTTGGGCTCGGATTGCCACCCATACCGGCGCAACTCGCCAACCCCGCAGTGGGACACCGCCCCTACCTCGGGACGCAACGGGCCCACGGTGGCGACCATGAACACGACGCCCACCGACCCGTTTCTCCAAGCACCCTCTTCCATTGGATCCCCTGCCCCAGACCAGCCCATCCCGACACGACGACAACAACTTATGCAGTGGGCCGGCCAGGGGCCAGACACTCCGGCCCAAGTGGGCTCAGCATCTATGCGGCGACGACTCCGGCACAGGACCAGCCCATGCCAGAACCCATAGCCGCCTCCCGCCAGGCCTCCACGTCCCCAGCCCACAGCCGTTGTTGACGCACCTTCTTCAAGGGGAGATGTCAAGTACCAAGGACCCGTGGAGACCACGACATTGATGAGCTACACGCCCATCCCTCCCCGGAAGAAGAAGAGGCGGCTTTGCCCAGGCGGGACAGGATAGTGCAAATCTGCCAGTCCGCCCATATGCTGGACTGGATATATGCCCTCGCTACGATCGCGATCATGAAGGAGCCGGCCATCACGGGCGGCCTCACTGCCACGGAACAAATCCTTATGTGGAAGCATCGTGTCAACAGCCTGCGCAGGGTTCCCTGGATCTTCGCTCCGATCACTCTCACCGCCACGGACAAAGGTGCTACATGGGCCGATGTCACGGCAGCCAAACTTGTGGTCGGGGCCACGGGCCAACTTACTCTCTCCATTGGGGACGGGGACCGCTACGTTGANGACAAAGGTGCTACATGGGCCGATGTCACGGCAGCCAAACTTGTGGTCGGGGCCACGGGCCAACTTACTCTCTCCATTGGGGACGGGGACCGCTACGTTGAGCTCAAGGCCCCCACGACATTCTATGGAATATTGCGGAGTACAAATTCCGCCGTTAGACCTTGGTATTGGGGCTCCCGGTCAATGGCCTGCATGATGCGGTTAAAGTCGCCTTCGCCAAGACTGTGTAGGACCGAGTCCCCGACTCTGCTGCCCGAATTATTGGGCAGTGCCCCCGCAGGAGTGCCAGGAGGAGGCCGTGGCGAGGATGATGCCTCTTCCCCAGCTTCTATGCGAGATGGCCTGGGGGACGCTCTGCAGAAGGATGTTCTCCATGCGTTGGTGCGAGCGCGGGTCACCACGAAAACCTTTCTGCCAGTTCCAGCATCTGGTATACGCAACACTCATGCCACTCTTGGTTTCAAAGTAATGGCCGTCGTTGAAGAGCTCTTTGGATTTCTTGAGATCTGGGGAATGTCGCTCCTGGAGGAGGTAGACCGGGCCATAGTGCCTGCTTTGGTTCCAGCCTGGTTGAGGGTGGCGTCCAAGGTCCTGGCCAAGTAGACGCCAAAGCTCCTTGCAAAAGATCATGTACTCAAGGTTGGCCACCCTGCTCAGAATCGATTTGCTGAAGGCGTGGTTGATGGCTGCCAGCATGAGGGGGTGACGAGGCTGACCGTAGATGATGCCCTGGAAGATGTGGTCGCCCTTGACGCCGATGGCCATGATCATGTATTCTTTGGGCAGTGCCGTCTGGGTTGTGGCCAAGTTCGTTGCTGTGCTGAACTTGGGCCTGATCCCATTCTCTGGCCATGCCAGCGAGGAGAACGGGATGCGCAGCGCGATCTTGATGTCAAGATAAAGTCCCCCATGAATGTAGTGATATACGTAGCGGAAGACGTCAGCCTTGTGCGCAGGCTGGCGCAGGTTCTTGATGAGATGGGTGCCACCTGCTCCTGCATGAAGATGAAGGGTGTTGAGCAGCACCTCATCGTTGCAGAAGGTGCGCTCAAAATCCGGCAGAAATTCCCTGCACATGGAAGGAGGGCCTTCGTGGTCGTCATGCATGTAAGTTTGAAACAGCGTCTTGGGCATGGGCTTGTCCGCCAAGGCGTCCGGCTCCAGGTAGCGTCGGAATACCCATCCCTTGTGGGTATGGCGGGCCGCTACCGACCCAATCTCAGACCGTGTCTCCGCACGACACAAGTCTGCAGTTGCATTCATCTCTCGGTGGACCGTGTCCCCGGTGCTGTTCCATGAGCATACCACCAAAACATGAAAAGCATCGGGGCTGGCTTGACGCATCTGGCGTAAGGCACGACTCAGAAGTAAACCAATCACCTGATCAGCCACTGTTGGACGAAAATGGCAGTTGCTGACGGTGTAGATCTGGTCCACCAGGGGGTATGGACCTTGCAGACTCATGATGGTGTCATCCTTGAGCTCATGGCGCGCCAGTCCATATTCATCTCTTTTGGTGGCAATCCAGTCGTAATTTTGCTGCTTGGCCGGGAGGAGGCTTTCCCGGAGCGGGATGAGCCGTACGGAGACCGGGTCGTAGTAGTGCTGGCGAATGACGTCACCAAAGTTGCTCCAGGGCAGGAAATGACAAAACCAGAGGCCCTTGGCCCCGCTCCAGAGCAGGTGCTGCAGGGTGCTGTCGCCCAGGACCAAGAACGGCTTCGGCCTTGCCGCTGACTGTGTCGCGGTAGGAGCCACTGCTGGGCCCGACACGGCGGCCGGCTGTGCTGAAGCGCCTGCCCCCACATGTGCAGCAGCCATGGCAACTCGTTTAGAGTGCTAAAAGAGGGGAGCAGCAGTGAGGTGCGAACGCAGAGCCGGGATAGACATAGGGGCTGAGGTAGACCCAAGTCTTGCTTGGCTAGGAGATCTAGCGCGTGACCATCATGTAGTTGTTGAAGCGGCTAGTGCTGCTGTAAAAGTTATTCGATGCGTGCAGTGCTTCAGCGACATGCTTTGTCGCTTTCCATCCTGGGCAGAAGCCTAGACACCAGCAGCAGCGAAGCGGTCAAGCAAGAGAGGCTGGGATAGAGCGGACCCTTGCAGATCAGTGATTCTCGAAACAGGCCCGTTGCAGGGGCACGATGTAGGTGCCGGAAGTCGCTGATGTGGCCAGGGCTGCAGCAACGCACAGAAAGAGGTCCCTGGAGACCTTGGAGACCGCGAGGGCAGGGCGGCTAGCATGGCATTATGACACTTGCAGTACTTTGACGATACATGTCACTGCGGTAGCGGGCAGACCGAGCCATTGTAAAAGGCACTAATTTGTGAGCTGGCGTAGGTAGCTCGGTTGAGGTGAAAATAAAGGATTTGCGCCTTTAAGGCAGCCGATGAGCCTTGCTCCCGCCCTAGTGGTTTTGACGTGCGTTCTTGCCAGCCGTGCTGCCGCTTTGGCTTGGCGTAGGGGCCAGTGAAGGCGCTGCCTTCGTGGGAGGCATCAAACTAAAGCCTAAGCTGGTCAGATATCGCCGAGAGTGATGCTGGAGGCGATCGGCATCCCGAATGTGCTATGCTCCCAGAATAAGCCTTCTTCCCGACCAAGGTAGAACCAGGTGTCGCTTCGAGGCATCAAAGCTCAGAAACGGCAGCGTGACCGGGTGGACATTGCCGCGGGGCCCGCCTGCTTCCAACTCATAGTCGCCCTTCTCGTCCTCAATGAAGAGGTGACCGCCCTCAAAAGTCGAGAGTGGTATGAGGATGTTAGGAGTGTGGGCGTTGTTGGCATCAGCATGGAGACCAACGGACATGTTTCGAGCCAGAAACAGAGTAGTGTGTGGGCGTGCGCCCGCCATCGTGTAGACGACCGCGTTCAGGAGCCGCGTCGTCATAGGATAGCGCTTGGTTGGAGAACGTAGTCCAGTCAGCGGTCCTTGAGCAAAGGCTCCAAAAGTCATGGATCTGCGATCTTCTTGGGCTGGCAGTGCCACCGATTCATGTCGACACGCAGTGGTGGTTGGCAGCATGTCGACAAGAGCGTTGAGTTGATCAAAAGCCAACCACCGCCGGTGAAGGCAGGCCGCTGAGTAGCTCTCCACAACGCAAAGAGTGAAAGGGTCATCGTACTCGTCCATGTCTGGCGGCAGGTGCAGGCATATACCTCCATTTTCGTTTGCACTCGTCGATATGGCGTTGAGCACGGCTCCCTGACCCTGACGGTCCTCCTCCTCTGAACAGGGTGTTGGGCGGCTCGGCGACGTAGCAGGTGTAGCTGGGCTCATTTGCGCGGTGCAAGCTGGGCGCCGGCACGGGCGCTTGTGGGATGAGATGGCCTCATCTGAGTCATCCAGCTCCACAGGCGATGAGCCAGCTTCCACATGACTAAGCAAGAGCCAGTGAATGCAGGACCCTGGCATGAAAACTGCTGTCGAATGAAAGCAGCTGCGCTGACGTCTGAGTGTGGCTGAGAAGCAGATGGACGAGCCTCATCAAGTGCTGTGTCCTAGGTTGTAGCCGGAGCAACAGCGTCCTGCGAGCAGCGAGCCTGTTTTAGAGCTCAGCTGTGGTAAGCTGTGAACCACTCGGGTCAACGGTTGGAGAAGTGTGCGAGGGCTTGGTGACCAGCAAGATGTCACCGTCCGAGGCTAAAGAATGAAATTTAAAAGGGAAAGCGGCACTGCCAGGCAATGCTTGATGATAGGCGCAGCGGGCTCGTATAGCATTGCCTGGACCTTGTCCCCGTGCTTCAGTCTGTGGAAGGCACAGAAGGCACAGAAGGAACCTTGCCCCCGTCCTCAAGAAATTTCTCTGGGTGCAGGGCCATGTCAGCTGCGACTGCATTCAGCAAGTCAGCGGCCGTGTGGAGGCTCCTCGCCCAGTCAGCAACACTGGACTGACGGTTGCCCGGCTGCTTGGGTTGGGAAAGGTCCTGCTGCACAAAGGCCGCGCCCGATTGAATCATTCGTCCCTTCGGCACGAAAGGGACATCACTCACTCGGGTTTGCCGCCATTGCTCTAAACTGTGCGACTGAGTCCGGAACATCCCCAAAAGCCGTGTTTGAGGCCGGCGCAGGCGTTGGTGTCTCTTCTTCCATCGGAGCAGAGGTGTCATGGGCCGTCGCCGAAACCGCTGAGGACCCTGCCTCCGCATCAGCATCCGGGGCCTGATCCGTTGGAAAGCTTGTTCAGAGCCGCAGAAACTTCGTGTAGTCGCGCAGGCCACAACCGCGGCATCAGAGCTCGCGGTCCGTCCGCCGCATAAATAGTGTTGATCACAGAGAGGGTCGGCAGACGGACGGCGCGGAATAGCTCTTTGCGAAACTCCGGCTCGTGTTCCTGATCCACCTGCTTGATGACAAACTGGGGGTCATCGCGGCTCAAGTAGACTTTGCAGGTGTGGCCTCGTCCAATCGTTTGACCCATATTTCCCTGGATCAGTGAAAGGCTGACCCCCGCGGGAGGGCCTGACAGGGTCTGGGGAGTCGGAACTGCCTGAACGACCTCCGCATGGTCTTTGATGGCCGCTAGAGTCTCCTTCGCCACCCGCGCGGGGTCGTGGGTCAAGCCGCTGCGGATATGCAGCGCGTCGATGCTGCGCGGTGAGTGAGAAGCCATGTGGGAGAGGGCACCGAGGGGCCCGCGGCCCCGCTGGTCAGTTGTTCTTGCCACGCGGCTTGCGCGAGAGACCACCTGGCGCCTTCTTGCCTAGCCTCTCGCCATCATACGAGTCCAAGAGCGAAGCGATCACATGCGCATACTTGGTGAGGGGCGATTGCAGGACAGGCCTGAAGTCCAGGATGAGGTGCGTTTTCAACGCATTCTGCCGGGCAGAGCAGTAAGCCACCTTGTGGACCAGTTGCACATGCGGCTCGTCGCCCAAATCCTGGACCATGTTGCCGAATGCTCTGAAGGTGTCGACGTCGACCCCAGGTGGTCTCTGCTTAGAGTGACTCAACTGTACCAGCAGTGCCGCCGCCGTGAAGTGAGAGCAAGCGCCGTGAGGATGGGCCCGGCCTGGTTTGTGATCCTTCTGCCAGGTGGTTACGGCCGCCATGAGTGCCTGCGAAAGCGGGCTATCCAGAGGAAGCTTGTATACCAGGGAGGTCTGGAGTTGTAGCAAGGCCAGTTGTTCTTCATGCATCAGGAAACCCTGAGTGAGCTCAGCGTTGGAGAGAGCCTGAAGGGTGCGGCCTCCTCGTTGTCGGCCTGTAGAGCCGCCTTGGCCAAATCTCCCGCCGGAGCAGTCGTCTCAGCGGCTGGAGCCATGGTAGCGTCTTGCGAGAGCGGGGAATTTCGCCGACCACATTTGTGTTCGGGGCTTCGGACTGTTTCAGTCATGGTAGATCACGGCCTCAAAAGCTGCGGGCAGGCCTGCACATGCTTGAAGCATGTTTGGCCTTGGCGTGAGGGGGGCCATGCCCACGTATTGTGAGGTCCGGCCTTCCCACGCACTGGCACCCCTGGGTGCCGGTGTAGCAACTGCTGTTAAAAAGGGCCAGCACCTACCCCTTTGGGGTGAGCCAGTTTCACTGATGTTTGACCAGAAAGAGAAGATAACATCCCTCCGCGACTTGCTTGCGTTCTGAACTGCTACTGCTACTACTACTACTACTACTACTACTACTACTACTACTAATACCACTATACCACGAAACCACTATACCACTACCACTACCACTACCACTACCACTACGACTACCACTACTACTACTACGACGACGACTACTACAACCACTACTCCTACTACTACTACGACTACGACTACGACTACTACCACTANACCACTACGACTACCACTACTACTACTACGACGACGACTACTACAACCACTACTCCTACTACTACTACGACTACGACTACGACTACTACCACTACTACTCCTACTACTACTACTACTACTACTACGACCACGACTACGACTACGACTACTACTACTACTACTACGACTACGACTACGACTACTACTACTACTACTGCTGCTACTGCTACTGCTACTGCTACTGCTACTGCTACTGCTACTACTACTACTACTACTACTACTACTACTACTACTACTACTACTACTACTACTACTACTACTACTACTACTTACTACTTACTACTTACTACTTACTACTTACTACTTACTACTTAC
>BGNK01004642.1:2521-50314 GCA_003297005.1 Symbiodinium sp. clade A Y106 | reverse complement strand
TTCAACCAGAGCCTGGAGGGCGTCCAACTACCGAGCAGCCTGCAGAGTTTGACGTTTGGGTACTACTTCAACCAGAGCCTGGAGGGCGTCCAACTACCGAGCAGCCTGCAAATTTTGACTTTTGGCGGCGAGTTCAACCAGAACCTGGAGGGCGTCCAACTACCGAGCAGCCTGCAGAGTTTGACGTTTGGCGGAGTCTTTGACCCGAGCCTGGAGGGCTTCCAACTACCGAGCAGCCTGCAGAGTTTGACGTTTGGGTACTACTTCAACCAGAGCCTGGAGGGCGTCCAACTACCCAGCAGCCTGCAGAGTTTGACGTTTGGCGACAAGTTCAACCAGAGCCTGGAGGGCGTCCAACTACCCAGCAGCCTGCAGAGTTTGACGTTTGGCGACAAGTTCAACCGGAGCTTGGAGGGCGTCCAACTACCGAGGAGTCTGCGGAGTTTCACTTCACGATACTTTTGTGTAGGCACCTTGTGAGCAGTGATGTGCTTGACATGGAGTTTTCGGCTGTAAGCTGTACGGCATTGTAGAGTTAAAGGTCTGGGGCGTAGGTGTTTTGGAGGGTCTTTCGGCCCCTTCACCCTAAACCCCCAAACCCTACAATCCGAGAACTTTAACCGCAAACCGTAAACCGAGACAAATCATACACCAAAGCCCCGCAGCCCTTTAAATCCTCAACCCTAAGGCCTAAGCTTTACTCATGTGTGGATTGTTGTGCTTTCGGTCTCATTAGACTTACATCAACGGGTTACATATCCTTGAAGAAACTTCAATCTAACCCGAAAGCCGTGCTTGAATCCGAACAGTTGGTTAACGGCATCCCCCCTCAGAACCTCCGTATGAGCATATCAAAGTATACCCGCCAGTGCAAGTGTGCTGAAAAGGCCCCTCGACATGGTTTCTCAGCAGTACAGCGAGCCACCTATAACCTTTTCTTTTTATAACCCACACATTAAGCGCTAATTCTCCTAGCAACCTGGAAAAGTAAGGTTCAGGGTTTAGAGACTACTAGTAACTGGTTTCAGGTTTCCTAGGGTCTAGGGCGCACAGTTCGGGTTTCGGAGGTTCGGATTGGTTTGGCGCTTGGGCTTTAGGTCTGGAGTGTCTTTATGTTTTGCGTGGGGTCTTCTTCTAAGGTGCCGCTGTCTCAGCCGTACTTCACCTACACCATCTTGCTGATTTGGACCATGACGCGCCGCGGCTGCTTCTCCAGTCCTCAGTCCACAAACCGGAGCCTGGAGTCTCGTTTAGGGCCTTGAGGGTTTAGATGATGGATGATGGCTATAAGCACTTACCTTCACGTTGAGGGTATAGGGCTTAGAGTTTAGACGAGTGCGGAGGGCTAGACACCAACCTTCACCCGAATGTTTGAAGCTTGAAATCCCGATCCTGGAGCCCGACGCCTTGAACCGTGGTAGATTTGCCGGATAAAAGGCTACACACATGTTGTAGCTAGCAGGGACGGATGATCCTTTGCAGCGCTGGTGACTACAGCTTGCAGGCTAAGTACCTCCTTACCTTGGGTGTAGGTTCCTTAAGGCTCTTAGTGTTTAGGGTTATGGGATGGGAGATGGGAACGGGCCCTATGGTGGTCGTTTTCCGGGTTCTTTAAGCCTCTCTGTCAGGGTTGACTCTAAGCCTACGTAGGCTTCAAAATTCCACATGAGGTGCCTCGCAGAGATTTGCCGAGCCGTGAAGCTGCTTTATGCCACTTAGTAGCCGAATGAGTATGCTTTACGTTTTCGAGATAGTACTATTATCCCGTATAGAACTGAAGGTTTGTATTTTTCTGGGTTTATATGAACTCAGCAACCAAGGCTACACTGATCTCGATTGCGACAGCGCCTAAGCTGAGTTTCAAGCCCCCCACTTGTTCGTCCACACTCGCCACTTGCAAGTGCGCGCCGGTGCAGGGGCAAGTGTTTCAAGGCGTTAAATGGGTAGCATAGAAGCCTGAATAACGAGTACTGCCATATTCCTTAGGGTTCCTCAGACATTGATACCAAAAAATGCCCCAAAGCCCACTTAAAATTATTGAGGCGCTAAATTAGGTGGGTAAGCCTTCTGTGATCGCATATCTGCAGAGGCTGTCCCTTTTTTCTGGCTGACTCTCAGCCTCATGTCCTAAAGATACCCGACAGCAGAACCTGAATATCGAGGTCCTTCGTTGCGAGCCTTGCTGCATGGATCTCGATACCTAGAGCAGCAAGATCCCAAGCATGTAGGTACATTTTAGGGTGTAGCGTTTCGGGTTTCGGTTCGTTGTAGGTTAGCTTCGTTTAACATTTTGCTTTGCTTGTTTTCGGTGCACAGCTGCAACCTTGAAGCCCCAAGAAATCTGCGTCAAGCCCTCTGACGTGGCCTAAGCCCCGCAAGAAAGACCCATTAGGAAGTCTTTTCCAAAGCGTAAACCTCGACCCTGAAACCTTCAACCTTGAACCCAAAACCCGTTTTCATCCTTGAACCCGAAACCCGGTTTAAGGAATTCCGCAGCCAGGTCGGGTAAGTCGAAGAAGTCTTGGAAGACTCTCGAACCCATCTGTGAGTTCTGCTGGACTTGCTTTTACGAGTATCATCCGAGAATAGAGCAGGACTGTAGCCTGTACTTGCAGACTTCTGATTGGGTATACCCAAAAACCCGGGAGTAATCGTGGGTCAGAGTGTTGAGGGCTCTGAGAGTTCGGGAACTTTGGGCTTAGGGTTGAGGGTTCATGCAGGGCTTAGGGTTTAGGGCTTAGGGTGTAGGGTTTAGGGTTTAGGGTTGAGGGGTTTAGGGTTTAGGGTTCAGGGCTTGGGCTCTGCTAGAGTGGTGAGCATCTGGCGATGTTTGGGGACTCTACGACTGTGAGGTTCAGGGCTGTACTCATAAAGTTCGTGCCTGGGGGCTTTGGGACTGAAGCAAGGGTTTACGGTTTAGGGTTTAGGGTCTTGGGCGCAGCATTCCCTGAACCTAGGCTTCAGACCTTTAATTAAATATAGACCATGTGTACCGTAATCCCCTAACCATGCCATAACCCTGAACCCTTAAGCCTCTATGTGTTAGTCATGCCCTACACGTTGCGGGTTTAGGGCTCAAGCACGTTGCGTTTGTGGGTGCGGTTCAGGACATGGGCTTTTTTTTGGTCGGGGGAGCGGGAGGAGTTCCAGGGTTTTGGGACGGTTTAGGGTCCTTTACCAAAGCAGAGCATAAAGCCTGCCCCAAGACCTGCCGGAAAGCTGAGGAGACGACCATCAAAGGGATGACCAGAGGCAGACTCAGCCCAGGGAGCTTCGGGGGGCCTGAATGACTTTTTAAGCGTAATCGGGTTTAGGGTTTAGGGTAGGCTTTTGGGGTAATCGGGTTTGGGGTAGAGTACAGTAAAACCTCAAAGTGCAACCAACCCAATGAAAAAGTATCGTCGGCGAGGTTCAAAACCTGACAGGNTTTGGGGTAATCGGGTTTGGGGTAGAGTACAGTAAAACCTCAAAGTGCAACCAACCCAATGAAAAAGTATCGTCGGCGAGGTTCAAAACCTGACAGGGTCCCACGAGGTTCTCAAGTTTTCTGAAGAGATTCCCCCTAGCCCCAAACCCCAAAACCCCAGACCCTGAAGCCTGCAAACCCTAAATGCCACCCCAATGAGAAGTCCGATCGAGCACCCTTCAAGACCTGCCATACCCTCCAAGGAAGGAAGCTCAAGGTTGGTACACGATCCGAGAGGGCTTCCCTAAGTATCCCCCAAAGGTAAATCCTAACCTCTAATGACAAGGACCCCCCAACTACCCTTGCGTAAAGCACTTATGACGGCTATCGGAAGATTTGCAGAGCTTCCACCGCACCCCAACTTTGAACCCTCTGCGCACCCAAAAGCCTTAATCCCGAACCTCGATGGCGCCGAGGCATGAAGGCTTTCATCGGCATCTTCTGCTTCCTACCACGCATCGCCTCGACGATGTTACTGAACTTCCTCGGCTGCCGTTGGCTTCTCTCTACGGTGAGCCTACAGGAGCTTGCTTAGGACCCCCGGACGGGCGCAGCAATTCGGCACTTGGGGTTAGGAGAGCAGTTTTGTGTGGAAAGTATTTGGGAGAGTATGCTTTTGCCTAAAACCCTGACGTATTCAATAGTTTATGTCATGGGACCCTTCTGATTTCAGCGCTGCGGGGGTTTGGGCGAAGTTCTCATGAGTCTCCTCGTGAACCTTGTGGGAGGGTCTTGGGAATGGGGTGTGGGGTCTAGGGTGTGGTAAACAAAGGGTAGCCTACCCCAAACATTTCAATTCCTCCAAACTTCAAGCCCGAACACTTTACCTGAACCCGACATCCGAAACCCCGAACGAAGCCCCTGAAATCCCTGAATCTTCTTTAATCTCGATTCGATGAGAAGATTCGAGGATTCAGACTTAGACTTCCGGGATGAGGGTGCGTTTAGTTACTGAATCCGTCATGCCGTGGCTGCGGATCTGACTGATGAGGGATTGGGGTTTGGGCTCCTTTAACTGGAATCCGCAAGCCTCAACCGTAAACACCCTGAACCCTTACACCCGAAAGTGCAAGGTCCTGTGCCCAGAAATTCCTGGGTGGTAGCTGGGATTCGGTGTGTCAGGGCTTATGACTGTGGTTCAGAGATTTAAGGGACCCGAGCGGAAATCCTTCCTTACAAGGAGCAGCCTGAACAAAAGTTTTGGGTTCAGAGCTTAGGGTTGGGATCTCGGGTTTAAGCTTAAGGTTTAGAGGGTTGTAGTTTAGGGTTTCGGGACCACCTTACCTCACCAATTTCTGGGGGGTTTTACTTGTTTTGTAGCTGAGCGACCCACATCGTCGCAACCAGCCAGCTGGTTCCTTTGGGCCTGGGTGGTGTGTCCAAGTCTTACGTGTCCAGTCTCCTAAGGGGGACAACAAAGGTGAACCTGTGGGGCCAAATCGGAGATACAGTATCCACCCTAAGCCCTAACCCTAAACTTTCTTAAACCCTAAACCCCTACACCCCTATAAACCCTAGTTAGTTTTTTTTGCTTTGGGGCCTGGCACCCGTTTCAAAACTTCAACCCGTGGCGGAGTTTATAGGCTTCGCCTGCCAGGGGTTTAAGTTCAGGTGAATTCCGAGCAGGTCCCGGAAATGTAGGGAATCGGATCCGGTGGGTTTTGCAGCATAAATACAAGAAGGAACCCCAAGGAACGATATAATTATAGGCAATTCTTCACTAAACCCGATACTCTAAACCCCAATCCGAAATCCTAAACCCGAAGACCTAAACCCTGAAGCCTCTTCTTTACGCTTCGAAAAGAGCGAAGAGTACAACCCTTGAGCTGCTAGCCAGCGATGCTGGTTCAGGGCTCCAGGATTGCGTGCATCTTGGATTTCTTGAAGCCGAGGTGCCCCATAACAGTCCCCTGAACCCTGAACCCCGACCCTAAATCCATGGCCCCTAAGCGTAAAACCTTACCTTCAAACCCCAGACCCTAGCCTCTTAAACCCTAAGCCCCATAGTTCTCACCACCCAAATCATGAAAAAGTCAGAGCGGCGCCCGTGCATTATCACCAGCCTGGGGAGCCAAGAAGCTTGCTTGGTTCCGGGTTTTCTAANTCTTAAACCCTAAGCCCCATAGTTCTCACCACCCAAATCATGAAAAAGTCAGAGCGGCGCCCGTGCATTATCACCAGCCTGGGGAGCCAAGAAGCTTGCTTGGTTCCGGGTTTTCTAATCTGCTTTCCCGAAGGCCATGTACCCACCCAGTCTTTAAATGGCTGGATCGTCGGCTGTCTAGGTCCTCTACCGGTTGCCAGGAAATACCGAAAAGAAGCGCTCAAGAGAAGACAAACTAGCCGCTTGTTCAAAGCTCACGAAACCCTGCACAAAGGCGTCACTTCGCAAGGTGCCGAGACACGAGCATGGTTGCCTGCGTCAACCTCAGATTCACGGTATTTCAAGACTCCACAAGAATCGAATCCGCTGCAGCAAAAACGCCCACGAATCCTCCGGTTCATGTCTGTTAATCAAGAACTAATGTCGATAGAAGCGGAACACGATGAAGTGCTGGAAGCAGCTGTGGCCACCAAACTGAGACAAAACCGCGAAAGCCCGAAACTCGCAGCCCCAAACTTCGCGCAGACCTAAAAGCTGGATCCAAGCCACTTCTGCCCTCGATCTGTCGCGAAGGTGTTGTAAAGCAGCTCGGGCAGAACAACCTCAGGGCTGTTAGGCTTGGCTTAGCCTCGGGTTGGAGGACAAGGGTTCAGGCCACTAAAGTAGCTACAGTGTATGCATTTGATGATAAGAAGTTACTACAATCCCTACTGTGACTTCGGCGAATCTCACTCTTGCATTCAGTCCGCTTAGGTGGAATGCTCTTGGCTTGGGCTTTGGGATCGGGCGCATGCGGGGATGAGGTCGACGGTACAGTCCAGGTGGTATATTACGCCGGACCCTATAAAACCTACACCCTTAAACCCTAAAACCCTAAACCCCAAACCCATAGCTTCTGATGTATATAGATGCAGAGAGACTAGCAGCACCCCGAATTTTGGCTTACAGATGAATCCGTGAAATGATGCAGGACCTTCCTTGCACCCTCAAAGAGGGGTGTGTGGTCCCAAATAATTGGCATCTAGCCGCTAGCCTAAATCCAACCCAAGCCCCTTGACTCCAGACCCTCGATCATGTTCGCTTGCTTCGCTTCCCTTGACCAATTAATTTGAGACCAAACCCAGGGAGCGTCGCGGTTTCATGACTAGTCAAACCATACAACCCATACCTCCTTGGAAAGCAGATTCCAACAACGCATCTGCGGGTTCAAGTTTAGAGTTCAATTAAACCCGAAGCCAAGGGGCCATGAATTCCAGAGCCAAGGAGTTGAGGAAGAGGTCCTGAACTCTGCAGGCTGGGAGCGGAACTGTGTGAGAGGTTATAGGGCTTTAGGGTTGAGGGTCGCGGGATTTTGCGTGTAGGGACTGCGTGGGGTCTAGGGGGCTTGAGGGGCTTCTGGGGTCTCGGCATCAACGTTCCAACTTTGACTTTTGCTGCAATCGATGCGAGCAGCAGAACACCCCGTATGGAAACATGAACCTCGACAGATCCGAGCAGCTAGCTCCCGTCCCTTTGAGGGCGGTTTGGGTTCTCGGCTTCGGGCTGAAACCATGAATCCCAAACCTGGTTATTCTGGAGCCTGATAGGTAACTTCCTGATGACCTCAGCTCCCGAATCCGTGTCTAAAGCCGCTGGTGCCGCCCCTAAACCTTGAAGAAGTAGTAGTACTATTCCCGTATCCGGATCATAATCTTCGCAAAGTATAGCCCATCCTGAAACCCTTGCCCTCACCGATTCGAAAAGGCCTGAGCCGGTGATTTTAGGTCTTGTCTGGAAGATGGTAAAAGACACAGGTTTAGCGTTTGAGGGTTTAGGGTTTGGGGGTTTGTGGCTGAGGGAAATGGTGAAAGCTTGATCCGCAAAGGTTTCAAAAGCTTGATCCGAAAGGTTTCAACAGCGCTCATCTGGGTGTACGTCTACATGGTGTATGTCCAGGCCGTCCTACCAGGCCGCACCGCAGTTGTTACCCGGAGGGTCCATATTTGGTAGTTCTCTATAAACTATAGGATCCCTTCCTTCAGGTCCCCAAGATACTTTAGATAGCTATGCATATACTACCATTATGGAGGTAGGTCCCCAAAAAACTATCCTTGTTCTCGTTTTGCGGGCCTAGGGCCAACGTTGTAGCATGTATGTATGCGCGCATGCATGTGTGTCTATGTTTTTATATGTATGTACATATGTATGTATGTATGTTTGTGTATACATCTATCATATATACACTTTTGTACAGGCGTATGTATGTGTGTATATATATATATATATATATATATACGTTTATTGGTCTATGTCTGTGTACATGTATGGACAGACCCTCTTTGTTAGATTTTGTTAGTTTAGCTTGCTTCTGGGTTTGTTCGAAACGCGTTCTTACGCTTGAGGATTCGGGCCCCGAGAAATGCCTGGGAACCCTACCAGCCACCCCTGTGTTTCGGGTTTAGTTTAGGTTTCAGGGTTTAGGGTTTAGGGGTTTAGGGTTACACAGTTGTACGGGGGCTTTGGTTGTGGCTAACCGAAGGGTGAGTTAGAGGTTCGAGATTCGAACACGCCCCCAAATTTGGTCAAAGCAGGCTGGTCCATTAGGCAGCTACTTCGGGGTCATCCTGATAGTCGTTGGTTGCATGGCCCGGAGGGTGTTTAGTTTTTTATGGTTTAGGGTTTTAGGGTTTAGGGTTTAGGGTAGAGCCTAGCTCATTAAGTTGTCCATCAATCAAGAATACCGCAACTTCTCATGCCATGCTGGTACTTCGCCAGACCCTGGACCTCAGTATCTCGTCGGGCCACAAGCAACATTCTGATTAGTTGGGATTCCTTCTTGGGTTGTTGTGCCTCAGCTTTCAGAGATGTCCCCGACAAGTTTTAGCCGCCTGCACACCCGGTTCACGTCACGGTCGACCGATAGCAGCAGATGCAGATGGTTCGAGCCGCTCGTGACCTCTATGAGGTACAACTTGCGTTGCTGAAGTGCAACGGTGCATGCAACGTCACAGCCAACCCTAGGCCGCAAACTGCAACAGCGAAGCCCTACACTAAACTCGTTGGTTTCGGATCGTGAATGCCTGAAGCTACACCTGAACACTGGGACTCCGAACCGGAAACCTGAACCCCAAACCACAAGACAGGCTACAACTGGGACGTGCGACCGGTTTGTCGCGCTAATCCCGAAGTCTTCGAACAAGAAGGCTTCTAGAGGCGGGCTGCGAGAATCGAGAGTGGCGTGGTGGGCTTTAGGGCTTAGGCTTTCGGCTAGGCTGGGGGCTTATTGGGTTTTGTATGGGTTTTCAATTTCGTGGTCTGGGTTTGAGGAGGTAGTCTTGTTTGTTTTTTTGGGGGGGGAGGGGATGGTTGGGTTTGAGTTCTTGGGGCTTGGTATGTACGAGTTGCCTGAATTTTGCGCATATGGCGGGTCGTAGAGATCGGCACCGGGTTCTTATCGCAGAGTATAGGGGCCTTAATATTGCAGTTATCAGCAAGGTTTTCGAGTGAATGACAGTATAGTATAGTTATGTACGAACTACGAAGGCTACCATTAGCAAATGTCACAAATTACTCAGACCTTTTACTGCGCCTTGTCAGACTCTCAGCATGCCCGATGCGAGATCGTTTGGGGCTTGCAAGTTCGGATTTGGACTTAAGGCTTTGGGCGGTTCAGGTCTGAGGATAAAGGCCTTTGGAATTGATGTAGGCTTCGGCATATATATATATATATGGCATATCAGCACAGAGGAAGCTGTAGCTATCAGATGCTATGCTCATGAGTCAGGGCTGTATAGATTGCGGACCTTTTTTGGGTTTAGGGGGTTCTGTGCATGATGCTAGGACTCGGAGTTTCCCCGCATTGGTCGACTGTCTGACAAGGATGATGCCATACTCTGGGATGCTGCCTCGGCAGATCAATATCTACAAAACCCCAAACCCCAGCACCCAAAAACCGCAAAACCCAAAAAAAACCTACAGCACTCTGTGATGTAAGTGCTATGGGGTGGATCCTGTTTTGGCGTAAGCCTCGGTGAGGCGGGCCTCGGACCTTCGAAATGCAGAGAAAGGGTCATTGCACTTCACAGCCCGAAATGGGTAGGTTTTTCTCTAGTAGGGTCCCTTTTTTAGAATGGTACCCTTATTCGTGACCCTAATTTACGCAACTACCCAAGTCCCAGCACCAGGAAACTCCTCAAGTTGAAACAGCCCCCCACCCTAAGCGGCTCCCCAGAGATGGTCGTGGAGTTGAATCCATGCTGGAATTCTTACGGGAGGGGGGTTTTCAAGGGGAGTGTATAACCCAATAATCCCTTATTCTCCGTACCCTAAACCCGAAACCCTAAACCCTAAGCCCTAAACCCAAACCCGAAACCCAAAACCCTAAATCTCCCTAAGGTTCCCCAAGGTTCCCTAGGCTCCCTGAGGCTCCCTGGTACCCTCCGCGCTCAGAAACCGCCTCTCGTAAGAATCCCAATAAATTCAGAAGGGCGACCCCTTGCCTAGTCGTTCCGCTTATTGGCCGGTACGGCGTAATATAGGGCCCGGAATACGTCGTAATGTTTTTGTTCGTCAGGGCTGTGTTACTAGTATTATATTACAAGTATACCAGAGAACACATCCTAAAGCCCCCAATTATTCAGGCCCCCATGAGGATCTTTTGATTGGCTTCAAGGGTTTGCAGGACTTGCTGCGGACCAGTATTTCAGAGTTGAGGTGTTTGGGGTTGGAGATTGGGGTGTGGGAGTTTCGTTTGGGAACATCTTCGTGCTAAACGTCAGTCCTGGAATTCAAGCCTCCAAATCATGAAGCCTGAAACTGAAATCCGAAACTCCTACACCTTGAAGCCTAAACCCTCAACGACAGGTCTGGCAGGTTCCAAACTTCAACCAGGCCGACATGTCGGATGTGATCATAGCTAGGGTGCTGCGGCTAGGGAAGAGCTTAAGAGCTTCCGACCTCGTGCTGGTCCTGGCATGTTCGCAGTTCTCCGAAGATTTCCGTGTTTAGAGTTTGGGGGTCGCCGGCCCACCAATCGAATTGGCCGCCAGTTTTCGTGACGGTGCAGATGTAATCATCTGGATCACCAAGCGGTGGGGACGTACATTAGTTCGGAGGCACGTCATTTGTGCATGGGACAACCCCACACCCTGCAAGCGGTTCTGCAACAACTGCATTGTACACCACAACTTGATTCACATCAGGGTTTGTTTCGACTCAAGTGTCCGGAACATCCCCCAGGCCCTAAACCCTTGCCCAAAACCCTAAACCCAAACGCCTCTTCCGTCTAGCTCTCAGCATCGTGGATTCGGCTTCGGGGTTTCCTGCGGCAAAGCCCGGTGAAACTACCAAAGCCTCCCTCGACCTCCGATCTCGCTGGTGTCCATAAGCCCAGAAAAACTAGGTCTCCCAGTAGTACCCTTTCGCCCCTTTCATTTCGGGGTTTCTCTTATTGAAACCGAACAAAAGTAAACTGGGCACCCTTCTTATTGCAGTATCTATGAGGAGGCTAATTGGGAATTAGAGCAAGAACCTAAACCCTAAACCGTAAGATGACCCTCAAACCTAGCATAGCTTTCTGGGTTACAAATCGTGGAAACTAGCAGAGGGAGGACGGGGGCCCAGATAATGAGAGCAGGATACTTGAGAAGGGGCAACTTTAGTGTAACTATGCAGACATCAATGCTTTGTGGAATCTGACGATCTCCAAGAAATTTTCCAGTGCATGCAGATCGTTTCATCGAAGGTTGAGACTGCATCCTTTTTTCGACACATCAGTTATGATCAGTAGCCCGGTTACTAGAGCCGGGCTTCCACCAAGTGGAGGCAAAAAGGGGTTTAGGGTTTCCTTGTCCACAACCTACTTTGGGATAGTTTGGGGTAGCATGGGCTTTGTTTCGTGTCAAGGTAGTATGGCTTCTTGTCAGAATCACGCACTGTGCGACCCCAGACCTAGAATTTTGCATGTCTTTCAGGGGCTTGGTGCATTCAAGGTTTTCTGGATTCAGACTGGTTGAGTTGCTTGCGCACAAGAGATCGGTGCTTCAAAGGCTGCGAGGACGAAGGATCTCAGTATTTGGTTCTTATAATGGAAGAACAGAGTTCAAGGTCATAAATGCAGACCCACAGCCGATCGAGGCCTCTAAGCAGAGCTGGCGATGTTTGGAGTGTTCGAACATGGTTTAGGCTTGTTCTAGGACTTGGTGCTTGACGGTTTTAGAGTTTCAGATGTGGGGTTTAGGACTATTGAGTTCTAGTATCTCGGAGTTTCAGCTGCGCATGTAGGGCACCAGAAGCCTTCTCCACACTTCGGGGGTTCTTGCCGAAGAAAGGAGGGATCTGCTATGTTCCCGGCAGTGGGGGCACCCTTGCTTCGTGGAAAGGATGGAATTTAGGGCGGTTCGATTGCTATTTGCAATACGGGCAGAAAACGTGAGGAGTTGGGACTCGAAACACAGGTTTGGCCTTTTGGGGTGTTTTCGGTGTTGTGGTTAACTGTGGTTCTGACCTAGGATGGGGCCTCAAGACTGTACCTGAACTCAATCGGTTCTGCAATCTGGCGCCGCCTTTTCAAGCGTAGCTTCTGCCTTCTGGGGCTGACTTATCGGATGCCGGGCATTAGTGTTCAACCCCACGCCCTTGTCTCCAAACCCTAGCCCTAGCTGGGAAGAACCTTGAATCCGAAAACTCTAGGCCCTAGTAAGCTACTAAACTCACAGAGCACTACACCCCCTAAGTTCAACCGAAAAGAGATACGGATACCATGGTGAGATCGGACAAAGCGCAAGCCAAGCCTAGGACCTTAACCATGAGCCCAGAAGCTTCAAAAGCCTTTACCTCACGCCAAAGGGCATCAGGGGTACCCGATACCATCCTACATATCGAACTGGTTAAACCAGGGAAAAGGAACTACAATGGAGATTATAGGTAGCGCTGCAATGGCTAAGCATTTTGAAGTAGAGTCCGGTGGCTCTCGACCTTTTCCCTTACAGCAGCACGGGACCCGACGGGCCAGAGGCTGTTTAAGAAAGAAACCCGGACCAGCCATGCCGTGGAGAAATGTCCCAGCATGAGCCTCTTGGCTGATGGAACAGAGTCACAGTGTTGAAGCCGAAACTAGGCCGTGCTCGACATCTTCGCACAATTTATGCTTTCAAGAACGTACAAAACTGCGATGTTTGAGGGGCCGGTGGTTTTTCATGTCAATTCCGTTTGTTTGGTTTCAATCCTCTAACGTTTCGGGCGTCTAGCTTTCGAGGCATACGTCGAGGCACCGAAGTTCACTTTGTCTCGGGCTGTCAACAGGGCTTACAGTTTCGAAACTTGATTCTCAGGGCGAGCTTGAAGGATCTCGATTCGCCCAAGCAAACAAACCCTAAACCCTAAACCCTAATCCCTAGACCGAGTGATGTTAGTGCCACAGCCACGCCTTGCAGAACTCTCTCGAACCCCAGAGCCCTCAACATTGCATGCTGATCCCATGTAATACAAGCACCTGAACATGGGGTTCAGGGTAGGGTTTACAGTGGGATTAGGGAATTTTCTACTCGTCCTTAGGGTTCCTTAACATATGTATTCTCGTGTAAAGTGTACCCAAACCGTGTACCCAAACCCTATTCGCATTATTCATGCCCTCGATGCTTGCCTTGTAGTACGCCTTTTAGAAGACTCCACGGAACCTTGTTGTAATGATTAAGGCAACCCGAAACATGACGTATCAAGATTAAGGAGTCTCGAGTGTTTCGATTCGCCAAAGCCAGGGTTAGGTATCCACATCAACCAAATCCCAACCCTAAGCCCAAACCCACACTCTTGTCACTAATATAGCAGTCTGAATACATACTTGGTCATAGATAGTGTTCCACTAAGAACTTGTTCATAACTACGGCCTAGTCGAGTACTAGTTAGTATAGTAAAGAATACCCAAAGCCCCTTCGCCAATCATTAAGGGCCCGATGTTGCGCCTCGAGCCTGTGTGACCCAGCCCGCACTCAGGTAGAGGTATGGCCATTTATGGGCCTCCCCTTACTCCGGCGCAGGCCCTGTTTGGAGGGCTGTGGGATGTAATGCTATAGGGGCCTAAATAGTTGCCTATACTATTTTTTTTTGGGGGGGGGGTTCCTTAATATAAGTATAGTATAATTGGCCCCGAAACCCTCCCTATTCTAATTATTAAGGCCCCTGTGTTAAGTGTCAACGCTGCTTTGTTGGGTTCCGAGCGGTGCTTATTCAGGCCCCTATGGCAGGATTGCTTGTTTTGCTGGCTTGGGCTTTTTCTTGTTCAGCTGTGGTGCGAGACAGGGTCTCTTGTCAGAACCCCGAAACAGAAGGAGGTGCCTTCTGAAACTGACGCACTACAGAAGCCTTCATAATTTTCATGACCATTCCTTTGGGTTCCTTGTCATAACTACAATTACAACTATCTAAACTTTCTCAGTTTCAAACTTGGAGGACAACACGACTTTCACGATGTCTTCGTCCATCAGAGGCGCTGGAAAGCGTGGTGTCAAGTCAGATGTCTGAGGAACTGGCAACACGGAGGAGGAACGCATCTCAAACTGGGCTCTCGTTAAGGGATGTAATTTAAGTTACCATAGTAGGGATCTATAGTAAATAGTATGATTTCCCTATTATGGTAACTTAACCCAGCAAACATCAAGGAAACCTTGAACGCAGTCCTTTTGCGTGTTCGGGCAAAGTCTGGCGCAAGTCCTGCCATTGACCAGACGGCGCTCGCCTTTAATGAGGTAATCAAAGGCATTGACAGCGACCCCAACAGCAACATTACCGCACTCATCAAGGACAATGACAAGATGAAGTTGATTGAGGCATTGGGAAGCAGTTTAGAATCTTATACAATATCGTACTACAGTTTGATATAGTTTAATGTAACATGTAACATAATATAGTTACAGTACACCCCACAACCCTACTTCAATTATTCAGGCCCTGATAGTGCAAACTGGTTCCGAAGAAACCTCAAAGTCCGGAAGACTCTCTTTGTTCCAAGTCTAGGGCTTAGAGTTTAGGGTTTAGAGTTTAGGATTTAGAGTTTAGGGTTTCGAGTTTAAGCTTTAGAGTTTAAGCTTTAGAGTTTTGGGTTTAGGGGCTAGACGTTTAGGGTTTTGGGAGCCAGACGTTAGAGAGGTGATTAGGGGTTTGGGGGCTTACCTTCAGCCCGGAGAAAGATGTTTGGTGAACCGCTGGTGGCAAGGGTTTAGGGTTTAGGGCCGTTTAGGGTTTAGAGTTCAGGGTTTAGAGTTTAGGGTTTAGGGTTTAGGGTACCTTACAGCATGCTCGGTGAGCACGTGCCTTCTTTTTGCTGTGTCGCTTGGAAGAAGTACAGCATGTTTTGAGATTGCCTTAGATTTACCCAAATGAATAAGGTTTGGGACTTAATTTGGGTTCAGGACAGGGTTTGTTTTTAGGGAGTCTTGAGGTTTTAGGTTTAGGACTTCTTTTAGGGTTTAGGGGTCAGGGGTTAGAACTTCTTTTAGGGCCTAGGGTTTAGGACTTCTGTTAGTTTTTGGGTTTAGGATGTGTTTTCGGTTTTAGGGTTTAGGACTTCTTTCATGGTTTAGGGTTTAGGGCCTGGCCTTGGAGGCCCAGCAGAACTATGCCTGGGCGAGCGACATGTACCTTAACCAGGACCCCTGGCTTGCAAGATTTTCGAGCTCTGGCTTGGTTCTTCTCAGAGCCTGGGGCTCTTCATTCGCGTCCTTGCACTTGGAAGATCCTGAAACTTAGCAAGTGAGGTTACGCAGTAGCCTAATTGGGGCTATAAGCAGCGATAAGCACAGTTACATTAAATTATAACCCCAGCTACAAAGTGCCGTGATCCTAAGAAGCAACATCTATCGCTAGGGTTCAGGTCTGAACGCACCACTCTTATCCTCGAGCGTCTGCCTAAGGGATTCGAAGATACTCGGACATAAGGAAGAGTTTTGTGGTTCAGGCAACTCGTCTCTTGTGGTTGCTCCTTGTTTTTCATCAGTTTCATGGCCTCCGTCCCTGCAAAATCTGGAAGTTTGGGGCTCTGGGTTTGTGTGCGTGTGGATTTCTCGACAAACTGCTAAGCACGAGCTTGCTGCAGGCCCGGTATCAGCTGTTTGTCAAACTACATGGCCCCTGAAGATGGCCCCATGTGCAAAGTTCAAGCCAGGTCAGGGTGTCAGCTTTAAGGTTTAGGGGCTGCCCCGCCCCCCCAAACGCTTCTTTGACATGAATATCCTGCATCCTTCATCATCCTTCATCTACGGTTTGATACAGCTTGTCAAGCTGTAGATCCGAGGCTCCCCCGTAGTATGTTATGCCCCTTCATTTCATGCTGACGCCTCCATAATTGCAAAGCAGACAACAGGGTACACCCCAAGCCTCAGCTAAGCCCGAAACTGAAACACCTAAAAGCTTAGTGATAAACACTGCAAGGTCGTGCTCTTAGCTCTCAAACATCGACTCTGTACCCGAAAATTTGAAATCCAAAAACTGTGGCTTAGCACAAAAAGAAAGAGGCAAACTGCAAAGCTTTCTTAGTAGACACCACTCCAACGCTGGGCCCGAACCACGGCTAGAAACACCCCCCCCCCCTTTAAGGCTCCTTCGGTTGATGGACAAAATCCTGCATGACCCATTATAAGGAATATACCATAATTCCCATAGTTTAGGGTCCTTAAGGTCATGCAGGATTTTGTCCATCAACCGTTACTATGATCCCCTGAGAGTTTCATAAACAGGTAGGACTTTTGGCAACAAGCCCTAAAACCCTATCAACCTGCCCTAATTAAACCCTACCTCCCCCCAACTACAAGAAAGTAACCCCAAGATCCCCCCTGCTCCGACCTCTTAACCCTAAACCCTGAAGCCTAAACCCTAAACCCTGAAGCCTAAACCCTAAACCTTATAAACCCTAACCCCCCAAAGCATGACCCTAAACCAGAACCCAGGGCCGAATCCATGGACCCGCAATCGAAATCCATGGGTTTAGGGCTTTAGAGTTCAGGGTTTTAAGGTTTAGGGTTTTTAGGGGTTTAGGGGTTTAGCGTCTTAGGGTTTAGGGGCTTAGGGGTTTAGCATTTTAGGGGTTTTAGGGCTTTAGGGTTTAGGGGTTTTAGGGTTTTCGGGCTTAGGGGTTTGAGGGTTTTAGGGTTTAGGGTTTAGGTGCTTTGGGGTTGTGGGTTTAGGGTTTAAGGTTTAGAGTGGGCTCCGAGAAGCCAGCAGAACACCACCCACACAGCCCGCGAAAAACTTAAACCTAAACCCTGAAACCTCATGCCGGAACCCGAAGCCCTAAAACCCTAAACCCTTAACCCTAAACCTTTTAAGCCCTGAACCCTAAACCCTAAACCCTGAAGCCTAAACCGTAAACCCTAAACCCCTTGAATGTAAGCTTATTTGCAGGGCCCAGAGCCAGAACCCGAGTCTGAGTTAGGCGAGCTGAAGGCGAGGGGTTAGGGCGTTCAGGGCTCTCAGCGGGTTCTACGGTGTTTGTTTTTGCTTAGGGTTTTGGGTAGGTTTTTGGGGTTTAGGTTTTTAGACTTCGGGTTTAGAGTTTAGTGTGCCTATTGCTTTCAGTTTTTGCTTGCTACGGGTTCGTCAAGGGTTCTGCGGTATTGTTTACAGTTTCTGAAAGAATTGTGTGAACGTTCTGTTCTGCAAGGTTTTGTAGACTTGGCTTTTGGGGCGTTTCGGGTTTTGGGTGTTGGCCTTGAGTATTGAGGGCTTCGGGAGTTTCAGTTCTTATATAGTTTTAGGCGATGTGTTTAAGTTGTTGGTCTTCGGTGTTAAGTCCAGGTCCCCGAGCTTTGAGTTCCTTTCAGGGTTTATAGGGTTTAAGGTTTAGGGTGTAGGGTTGAGGGTTTTGTGTGTGTGTGAGTGTTGTTTTCGCAGCGTTTCGCTCTCTGGGTCTTGGGGGTGCTTTGCAGGTTGCCCCTGCGAGTGCACGGTTGTAGCAGTGTAGTCTTGAGCTGAGGAGACTTACTTGCCAAGTGAGTGCTTGAGTCCTACCAATAGAATTGAAGAGGAGTTGTTGTGTCGCTCCCGTTTGCTTTCTCTCTCTCTCTCCTCTCTCTCTCTCTCTCTCCTCTCTCTCTCTCTCTCTCTCTGTCTCTCTCTCTCTCTCTTACTATCTATACCTGTGCATATGTGTGTATGTATATATATATATGTGCGCGTGTTCATGCAAACATTCATCACATACAGACATGCATGCGTCCAAAGGAAAAAGAGCACTACACCTATGTGTATGTGTCTGTACAAATACACACCTGACAAGAAAATTATGTGCCAAGCCGGGTCAGAGTCAGAAAGGTAAGAAACAACAACACAACAATGGCATGACCTGAACTGACTCTACATGAAATGAAGCAAGGGCAGCAACTAGTAACAGCAATTAAAGCAATATACAGAAGCAGCAGAATAGTAGCAGCAACCGTAATGGTAATACCTGAAGTTGTGATGCTAGTAAACACAAAAACAATTGCAGTATCGTTCATACATAACAATGAACATAACCTGGGTGGTGTTGATAGTCATGGTGCTTCTTGTTCTTGTGGCCATTATCAAATGTCTTCTCTGAATTCGCATCAGCATGATCCATGTCATTATCATTATTACTAAAGGTGTGGTTAGTATTATCAAACAGCAATAGGCGTGGTGGTCGTTCTCGTCGTCGTAGTAGTAGCAGCAGCAAGAGGAGGAAGAGTAGTAGCAGCAGCGGCAGGAGGAGGAGGAGGAGGAATAAAGGCCGCCCAAACCCCTGAAAAGCAGCTCATTCAGGCACTTTGTGAGGCCCAGGCCACAGGGAGTGAGCTGGGTGATGGTATCATCGAGAGTTGTAAATCAGGGCTCAAGGTTAAGGGGGGCCAGGTTATGGATTCAGGACATCGGGTCAAGTACGACATGAAGTGATTTCCACAGGGCTTTGTGAGGGTATGACAGAGTCTGGAGGGGCTACTGGGGCTGTGCTTGGGGCCAGGGCTTCGGGATTTCAGGGTTTAGGGCTTAGGACTAGGATAGGGCAACAGATTGCATCGGCACTGTGTTAAGGCATTAAAATTCGCAGGGTTGGGCTCAGGGCTGATGGGGTCTGTTCGGCTTAGGGGCTTTGGGCAGAAAAGCCCAGGTTTTTGTTTGATTGGTTGTTTGATTGGTGGTTGCTTTTCAGGGCTTATAGGGCTTGGGGGGTGCAGGGTCTGTCGAAATCAGTGGGTATAGTATGGGGCTTAAACTTAGGGCCTGTAAGCCTAAACCTTAAATCCAAAACCCTAAGCCCTAGAAACCTAAAACCCTAAACCCTAGACCCTAAACCCTAAAACGCTAAACCCCTAAAACTCTAAAACCCTAAAACCCGAAACCTTAAAACCCACCCCAAATTGAGTTTGGGCCTGCACTTGTCCTTCAATGTTGGTGCCTGAGGGCCAGGGGCTACCTTAGGGTTCCTTTACAGGGATACTATAAGGGTAGTATAAGGGTCCCTTTAAAGGGCTCTATAATGTGGGCTCCTGATTAGTAAAGGTCCCCTCAATAGAGCTAAACTCGGCCCCGCACTTAATAATAAACCCCCCCTCAATAGTCCTAAAACCCGTCCCGGTGTTAATTTTTTACGGTTTAGGTAAATAAGCACTCCTACTACGCAGTGACGCCTTGGAAGAAGAGAGACAGACACAGGCAAGATAGAGGAGACACAGAGAAGAGAGATAGCCAGCCAGCCAGACTTAAGGCTTAGGGTTACTACTGTACTACTGTACTACTAACTGTACTACTAATTACTGAAAGCCCCGGCCCCAAACAACTTCGACCCCGGCCCCCCCACCAGACGGCCCCCCCAAAAATGCACATTACTATTGCGCAGGGTCTGGTTGTTTGGGGGGGGGGGGTTACTAATCAGGAGACCACATTAAGTAATATGGGGATCAATTTTCAATATCCCCTTGTTGTCCCGAGTCCTACCTCAGAGATCGTGACGAAGTCGTCCGCCCGTTTCCAGCGCTCATTGCGATTTACCCGGCCCTTTCTTTTAGGTCTTGCACCACCCGCAGGGTGCTATCGCACATCGGGCGTGACACATCGTGACACTTGTTGTCCTAGCTGGTATACCGAAGGACGTATTTTCGCTGGAAACCGGGAACCCGGTCAAGTTGACCGATTTGCCCGGTGCCTACCCACAGCAGTAGAGGCGATTCTGTGTTGCATGATCGACACAAACGGCCTCTGAAGCTGCACACCAGCAGCAGGCCCTAGAAATAGGCCTTCCTATTTCAGGATTTGCTTGAGATGCCCGGGCGGCGATGTCGTGCGTCTTAACGCACTCGGGTACCAGATGATACCATATCACAAGACCCGAGCGGCGTCAGACTCATCACAGGTGATGTCGACGACCAGTTTAGGAGATAAGTACAGAAGATATCAATTAGGTTTTTGTGTCACATAGCCTTCGGGTATCAGAGCTGTCCGGTCTCCCTTAATTAATTCTCAAGACTCCCACGAGCAAAGCTGTATTGCCGTCGGACATCGCTGGCCTCCAACATGAATTCATTGTTACAGCCCGGCGTGAAATGCTGAACACCAAGAGCTACTCTGACAGAACCCCAAGATTCCAAGCAAACTCTAGAATCTCCGAGGTTTCGTCTAGGGTTCAGCGTGTAAGATCGCGTAGCGCGGATTTGGGGACTACAGCACACCAACACTATTTACATAAGGGGCCATCACGGAAGAGGGTCTTTTTGATTGAGGCTCGACTGTTCCCTCAGCCCTAAATCCTAAACGTCTTAAACCTTACAACCCGGAAGCCCGAAACCCCGAAGCCTACACATAAGCACAAAATTGCACATAAGATCCAAACTTTCAAAGCCCAAAACCACAAGCCCTGAAGCCTACCCCCCCCCTTGCGCAGCCTTGTGAAACCCTATTTGCCCTGTTTTACGGCTCTGTAACCCTAAACCCTAAGCGCAACGTTAGCACAAGGGATCCTGCCATATTTCAGAGGCGGCTCGCATTGCCGAGCTCGAGACGAAAACGGCCAAGCAAGAAGCCACGTCCTCGAGGGCTTAGTGGGGTTCAGGGTTCAAGAAAGTGTAGGGTTGAGAGTTTAGGAAAGTTTAGGGTTTTGATTTGGGAAAGTTCGGCGTTTAGGAATATGTTAATGCTTTCGGTCCAAAGACCATACTATATAAGGCAATTAGGCCATGTTGAGCCTCAGGGGTGGTGTTTAAGGTTCAGGGCTTGGGGTTGGGGGTTTTGGGTTTAGGAGTTGAGTGTTTAGGGTTTCGAAGTTTGCGTGCATAAGGCCCAAATGCCAGCGCTTCAAGGCCTTAGACTTACAGACGTCCAGATCAAGCGTGAATCAAGTAACCCTGGACTCTGGAGCTCCCTAAACCCTTAGACCCTAAGCCTCAAGCCTTAGGGTTTAGGGTTTAGGGTCGACCCCAAAGCTTTAGACCCTGAACCCTGACCCCCACCGATGAAGGCTTAAGTTCCCCAACCCCCGAGGCCTCAAACGATGGACTACCCCATATCAGGGACCCAAAAAGCACATAAGCATAAGCATTTTACCGGGATATCCCTACCTTATTGGGCTTCATTATAAGGGGGTTTATATGGGATATCCCTACCCTAATTTTTGCTTTTGTGCTTTTTGGGGGCCCTACCATAGCCGATAACCCAGAGACTCCAATATCCCTTATAATTAAGGAATATTCCTTAAATCATCTTAGGGATAGAACTCTGATTTAAGGTTTATTCCTTAATTGAAGGGATATTGGAGTCTTTGGGAGAAAGACCTTTCAAACTTCAACGAAAATACCCTGCACCCTAAAACCGGAAGGCCTTAAACCCAAAAACCCTAGAGCCCGAAAACCCTAAAAACCCTGAACCCTAAACGCCCAAAACCTAGACTCTAAACCCTAAAGCCCTAAACCCTAACCCTGGATCCTAAGACCATGAACCCTAGTAAGGCCCTAGTACCATGACTGCTAATACCATGAGCCCTAAAACCCTTGAAACCCAATACCCTTAAAGCCCAAAGCCCAAAACGCCCTAAGCCCGGCAGGCTCAGATCGCTGAGCTGCGGATGCTCTTGGCCCGCAGCGGCACAACGCCCCGAGGCCCGGTGCATGATCTTCTTGCTAAGGAACTCAGTTTAAGCTACCGTAATAAGGATCTATGATAGATGATTGGGCTTCCTTCTTATGATGAGTTATTTTTCCTTAACCCTAAGGGTCCATATACCAAAATAGTATATACTTTGGGCACAAAGTACCTATATAGGGACTACTTTATGTACTACTTGGGTACATGGACCCATAGGGTAATCCAAGCATTCAGCCATGGTTTCTGTGTGTGTGTGTGTACGCACACATGTATGGGTATATATATATACATAGATATATTTATTTGTTCATGCGTCATGTACAGTTAAATCGATAGTTAGCTGGTTAGATAGATGGATAGATGGATAGACAGATAGATAAATAGATAGATACACAGATGAGACAGGTAATGTATGTACATTCGGTACAAGCACATGTCTGTGTGTGGAGCAGCAATCGGTATTTTACTGTCTGTGTATATTGTATCGGCCGGCATTTACAATGGATATGAAGGATAGCTATAATGGATATTATGCGTATGTATCGGGTGCAAACTATTGAATGCAGTTTAAGACACAGCGAGTTTGCACGCATGTAATGTTGAAGTGTGTGACCGTGTGTTGTTTCTCGGCTTCAAGGTCTGCCTACTTACATCCGGGTCAGTCGCATTGGATAAGGTTGTTCAGCTTAGGCTTCGGAGTTTCGTGTTCAGATGGTGGCGTTAACCCTAAAAGTTCCAGACCTTAAACCCTCACTAGGCTATGCCGTAGAGGGTTCAGAGTTCTTTGCGGGGAAGTTCTGTAGTATCCAACTTAATCTTAATCAGTCGTGGTGTGGTAACCATGTACGGGTAACAAGAAAAAAGCCGCAATGGTAGCGATTGAATTTACAATGAATGTTGGGTGTCGGGCGGGCTGCAGCAGCCGCACATCGGGCCTGGGACCTTTAACCCGAAACTCCTAAAGCCTGAACCGTTCCGTTCTTGCCAGGTGACTCCTCACCACGGAGTGCTCGAAGAGCCGAGGTGTGTGGGGTTTGAGCTTAAGCCTTGAGGTTTTCGGTTTGAGGTTTAAAAATTTGAGGTTCAAGGTTTAGGGTTAGGATTCAGGGTTTCGGATTCCGGCTTTAGGGTTTAGGATTCCGGGGTCCAGGGGTTTTCGGTTTCGGGGTTTAGGAGTGTCCGTGCATATGATCCTAGTAGTAGAGTAGGTAACCTTTAACCTTTTGGGGTAGTATAACCCCTATAATTATAAAATCCTTATATTATGAAAAGGTTAACCTTTGGTTCCCCATGATACCCGACAAGTAGGTGATTGTTCGACGTTGCCTCTCCACTGCTGCCAAAGTGGTCATGCGATACTTACAGTGAAGTGTAGGGAGCGCGCAGAGCAAATGTGTTTGTCTGCCGATCCCTACGGAAGCTTGAAGAACTACTGCTATCCTTCCGTTCCTTATATACATATACATATATATACACATACCATCATAGTAATATGCACCAGCCATATTCCAAATAGTCAGGCTCGTGTATTGGACAAGTGCCCGTGTGGGTCGAACTGAAAAGCTGCGATGAAGCCCCAATTAAGGCACTTATAACCTTACATAATATTATTAAGTTGGAATATAGTATCTGGTTAGAGGTATAATGATAACTAAGGCAGTTATATACTTATCATTGCTTATAACCCCAATTAAGGTACTTATATCCTTATATACTTACTGAGCTGCATGACCCTCCGAGTAGACCCCAACAGCCTAACCCCTTCTAGAACCCATTAAGGACCCCTCTAAGGATCCCGTTAAGGAGCCCCTTAAGGAGCCTACTAAGTCCCATGACCCTCCGAGTACTTTCAGGTCCAGACGGCTCCTCCGCCCGGCACCCGGCTCTTAGCGATCCTGCGGTCGATTTGGGGCTTCGAGTTTAGGGTTTCCATGAGCCCTACAATAGTAGCACCGTAAGTCATTAAAACTGAGACCAGATGTAATACGATCTTGCAGTCGCCTATGTAAATCTCACAAGCCCTAAAGGCAAAACCTTTGGGCATTAAGCTTCAAGCCCAAACCAACGCCTAACATAAATCTATCCCCCGAAACCTTACCCAAACCCTAAACCCTAAACCCTAAACCCTAAGCCCCTGGCCCGAAAATCCAAGACTCTCGAAGCCCCAGAAACCAAGGCATTGGGGCCCGATGCAAGCAGTACGACCTAGATTCGAAGCCCTCGTGTATAGAAGCTTGGATCATGACCAACAATATTCCCTTCGGTTCCCTTAATTATTGTCTTAATATCATCAGAATCCTCAAAATCGATTCGAAAAGTAATTCAGGACCCTAGTTTGTTTATAGTCTTCAAACTAGAACAGCACTCAAGATCCTGTTCTAATTATCCAGGCCCTAAAGTATACCAGCTTCACAGCCTGAACTCGGAGGTGGACTAGGCCCTGAGGACCCTACAAGCATGACTAAGAAAACCGCTCAACGAGAGTATGGCCTTGGGGCTAAGCGTAGAGTCGGCAGACTCGGTTTTTCAGGGTTTAGGGTTTGAGGGTTTAGGGTGTCTGGGGGTGGGAGGGGGTTAAGACTGTCGCCGAGGTATGCAGGACCCGAAGCTCTAAGCCATAAACCCCCACATCACCTCAGGTCCAGGACCCCTAAAGGCAAGAGCCTATAAAGCCCCAAGCCCAGGCCCTCGACTTTGCTTGTTGCTTAGGAGGACCAGCCTTTCTCCTGGGAAAAGCCGGAATGGAGGCACACCCAAGTTGGGAAGACGGTTACCCCTATTCTAACTATTAAGGCCCCTATAGTAAACCTTTATAGTAGTCTTTATAGTAACCCTTATATAGACCCCTTTAAAAGGAGCCCTAAACCCTAAACCCTCCAGCTTTCAGAGCTTCGGTTCTGGCGGTTCGGGGGCTTCAGCGCAGGAGTCAGGATTTAATGGCTGAGGAGGCTGTGGCGGTGTGTGCGAGGTAAAGGTTTACGGGTTTTGCGATGGGTTGTCGAAGCGGTTCAAGTTTACGGCTAAGGGTTTGGGATGCATGTAGGGTCAAACGTCTGGGGTTTCCTTCCGCACTCCTTTTCATCTGCCTGGCTGTGGCCCGCGGCAACTGGATCTTCTTCTCCGACCACATCAAGCACAGAAAATCTCTAAACCTTAAACCCTAAATATGCACACGCCGGCTTTCTGCAAGCTGTGGATAGGATCCGCGCCTTGGGCCAGTGTCACCTCGGCCTCTTGGCTCAGATTCATTCCACTACGGGTTTTGGGGTTTCGTGTGTTTGAGGGTTTAGGGGCTTTGGGTTTAGGGTGTTTGGGGGGTTTAAAAGTTTAGGGTTTTTAGGGCTTTAGGGGTTTAGGGTTTAGTAAAACTCCAACTCATACGCGTCAGTCAAAGCCCAGGCCGGTTTCGAACTTACGATCTGGCTGAGAGCCCTTGTCACAGCAAAGCATTCAATTTCCTAGCAATTACACATGATGTAGATGTCTTTAGTCAGCTTTATGTCTTAAACCCTCAGCTAAACCGTCTTAACCCTAAACCTTAAGAACTTAAAACAAAAACCTAAGCCCTAAACCCCTAAACCCTAAACCGTCTTAACCCAACCCTAAACACTCATAACAGAAACTAAACCCTAAACCCTAAAACAAACCCTAGACCCCAAACCCTAAATGGCGGTTTCCAAGGTTGGCCTCGCCAAGGAACGACCACGCGGGATGCTAAGAGCCGGTTTTGCGGCGCAAGGCTTTGGATCCAAAGAGGGGGCCAAGTTTTTATGGGGTTATGTGGGTTTTGGGTTTAGAGGGGATTATGTTTTGGGGTCAGGGTTGCGATGGTTTAGGGCTTAGGGGAACTATGTTTTATGGGGATAAGTTGGGGATAGGATTAGGATTAGGATTACAGTGGGGTTGGGGGTTGAGGGTTTAGGGTTGGGTTCGAGGGGTGAGGGTTGAGGGTCGAGGGTTGAGGGTTGAAGGTTGAGGGTTGAGGGTTTAGGGTTGAGCAGCTCCATCTCGAGCAGGACAGTCTCTAGCTTTCGATTTGCTTGAGCACGTCTACAACCGACATGGAGCCGGACCTGGGGAATTCAACGTTAGGAAGCAGCGGCTTTTTTGCGTTGGGACTGAAGCTTCTGGCACCCCTGACATAAACCCAGACCCTGCTTGTTGTGCCTTCGTAAGGGCTGGACTCTGCAGGAGTAGAAGTGGACACCCTCATAGCAGGATGGTCACAAACTCGAACCCTGCAGTGAAACCTAGACCTAGCTAGACATTCACCCCCGAAGCTTTCAACCGTAAGCCCTAAACCCTAAATCGTACATGCTCAAGGTGATGGCGAAGGCCTGGCCTCGTGTGCGGCACAATGTCGTGGTCAAGCAGCTGCAGGCGCAGCAGACAAATCCGAAACCGGGCCAAAACCGAAACCATGTAAAACTCCGCCTAGTGCCCCAGACACTGACTAAACCCCCGAACCCTAAAACACTGAACTTCACTAAACCCCCAAATGCTTTGAATCCGAACCCTCCAAGAATCCAAACCCATGGAGCTCTATCCCTTACTTATACTATGAAACTGCAATGTACCCCGAGACCCAATTCTAGATTCTCGTACTTTAGGGTTTAGGGTTTAGGGTAGCTCTCATAATTACTACACCATTGCCGGCGCTTCTCAAGCACGAGACCAAGTAAAGCTGTCATCGAAGCACATGTGTAGCATGAACAGGCCCACCGCCGCCTTCACCAGCACTGCAGAGAGCGCAGGCATGGTGTGAGGTTCAGAAATCTGGGCGTGTGACCAATTTAGGCTGCAGAGTCGCAAGTTGATTGGGTCGTGTAATGTAGGAACCTGATTAAGAAACCCTGGGCCTATAAACCCCCAAATAGTAGGATCTATATAAAGAACCCTAATCGAAATTGGGGGTTTCCGAACATAGGGGACCCTAAAATAGTACCCTAAATAGTAGGATCCTTATTACAAGGACCCCAAAATAAGGTACCCCCAATTTCCGGAAACTCCCAAATCGAGCCCTTCAAGCCTGCATGCCCCTGACCTGAAAGATCCGTCTGCACCAGCAGGTCCTGGCGGAGGCGCTAGTGGTGGCCACTCCGAAGCTAGCGCAACTGCTCCCAGAGTTCCACTTTGAGGGTTTTGGGGCCTTGGGCCCTCGGAGGCTGTGGGTTTCAGGCCCGAAAAGCAAAAATCTACGGGTGTTACGGCTTTGGAGTTTGAGGATTTGGGTAGAAGAGAGATGGCCTCCGATACGTAGAATGCAGGTCTCATGGTTGAGGGCTCAGCCTCCGGATTCGTTTGTCACCGTACAGGCCTTAGCAGGTTCTCGTCAGTGTAGCCTCTTGCGTGAATCATGAATCAGGGCGCCGCCTTTGTCCAACTCATCCAAAGAATGCTCTTCAAAGGAAGATCGGGAGATTGAACTCCCTGACGCCTGAAACCCGAAGCCCTCAACCCAACCCTGCACCACACCTAAGACACCTCCAGCAGCCACCCGAAGATATGTAAACCCACCTCGGGAGGCATTGCGGCACCTTGCCTTATCAAACATTCAAGACCACGTGCAACATTCACAAACCCTGCCAACCTTCCCAACACCCGCCATACCCAATCCTGTGCATGCAGCCATAAGACTGGTAAACCAGAAGAAACCGTTCGAAGCCTTTCCGAACCTCTGGGAGAAACCCGTGTAAATCACCCAAAACCATATCATTACAAATACAATCAAGGGTGCAGGGTTTAGAAGATCGAAAACGATGACGAATAGAGAAGCCAAGAACAAGGCTTAATCCGAAACCTACACTCTGAATTCCAAACCCTTAACAACCCAAAACCCAACCCAAACCCTGAACCCTAAGTTCAAAGCCCGAAGCTAGGTTCCTGAGTCGTACCCTTTCGCCCTTTTTCCTTTCGGGTTCCCTATTAAGACAGCATAGTAGGAAAAAGGGAAGCCTTACTATTAAGGGGCTACTCAGAAACCTAGGAAGAACCTTGAACCACTGATCTCCGAGGTGCGGGGTCCCTACCCGAAGCCCTGCTGGCCGGGCACTCCGTTCGGGTGTACTTTTTTGGGGGGGATTGAGGGTTTAGGGTTTGAGGTTTAGGGTTTAGGGTTTGAGGGTAGGCGTTTTGGGATTTAGGGCTGGGGGTTGCGGATTCGGGGGGATACTGTAGACACTTTTCAGGGTTCTTTTAGGACGAGGTTTCGGGTTTGACTTTGGGTTTCGGGAGGCTTACAGATTTTGGGGTCCATGTAATAAAGATCCTACTATTTAGGGTACTATATTAGGGTCCCCTATTTCCGGAAACTCCCAAGTAGGCTTCTTAGACGGTTTGAGCGGGCTGTGTGTTGGCACAGTAGTCTTTAGAGGACCAGGCGAGTCTGTTCTAGCGTAACCGTGAGTTCAACGGCAAGGTCTAGGTTTTGGAGCTCTTACTGTGAGGGGTTTTGCAGGGGTTGGGATTGGGGCATCATGTAGATGAATCATGGTCGGACATATTGATTCGGGCTTAAACTCGTAACCGATAATTAGCCATAAACCCTAAACCCAAGCCGCCTGCACCATGAGTGCTACACCCTTAATTACTCCTGAACCTATGGCTCAGGTCTTGAGACTTCGCAAACACACCCTACATGAAATGCAAAACCTGCAGGCTTAAACCCGAAAACAACCTGAGCCCTACATCCAATACCCCCAAGCCCTCAAAGATTACGTCTAAACGCCTTAATCCCGTTAACCGTTATCCCTTAAAGCCCTAACCCCTTAATGCCCAAAAGCCCTAAACCCTAAACCGCAAAGCGCCAAAGCTCTGCACCCTAAATCCAAAAGCATGAAGCCCCAAGCCCCAAAGCCCTAAACCCCTACCTTTGGATAGTAGGGAGTGGAAGAATGGTAGTAATAGTAGTTATATTGTACCCCATTCCTCCATTCCCTACTAAGCAAAGGTAAGAACCCTAAACCCTAAATCCAAAAGCATGAAGCCCCACGAAGCCTCCAAACGTTAGATGCCTGTGCTCCGGCCTGGAAAGGTCTCCTCGCCTCTCCTCGACAGGACGGCCGGCAGGCCGTTTTGCAGTCAAGGTTCACGGTTTTAGGGTTTAGGGCTTTTGGGTTTAGGGTTTTAGGATGCTTTTAGGGTTCGGGGCTTGAGGGTTGTAGGGTTTAGGAGTTTAGGGGTTAAGGGTTCAGGGGTGTGGGCGTTAGGGTTTTGTTTTGGGTTGAGGGCTTTCTGGGGTTTTTGTGTTTAGGGTTTAGGATAAACTTGAGGTCTTGGGGCCTTTTAGTCTGATCCTAAATCCTAAACCCCAACAAACAGAGGGGAAGAAAGGGTCAAGAGACAGGCTTCGGGATCTTCTGGTGTACTGTGCAATCTAGAAACCTGATTTTTTTAGAAATACTATGCTCTAGGGCTCCGTATCATCACCATCGTCTAGTTATGAAGGCCCCTTCTGCATAATAAATAGTAGGGTGTAGTAGCCACACACCAACGTGATCGGGGTGCAGTTTATGATACACACTTCGGGAGTCTTTGCCATGCAGGTTCGTATTCGAGGCACTGGCAGGGAAAAACACTACTGCTGCTCTCAACTTAAACTATGTCGTGATTTCGGGATGACGGGCTTGCTGTTACGTGTGGTGAAATAGATTCCCAAAGGGTCCTAGGTACCGTTATGGGGGAAACTTCCCCAAATCATAATGGTAAATTCTAATTTAGAAACCCGACATTCTGGACACTTTGGGGTTGTGCACCGAAGCAACGTAAGTTACGGTGCAGGTTCCGAAGTGGTTTGAACTTGAGGGGGCATGATGAAGCCTATATTCCTCAAACCATAACAGCCATAACAGATTGCCCTCAACAAGGGCCCCAAACCCTAAGCCATAAGGGAAGTGCATTGGGTCTGTCCAGCTTGTGTTCAGGATGTCAGCATGCCAACATAAGGATGCTGAGGAAGGGAGGCTCAGGGTTTAGGAAATTGCCACGAACACTAGTTGAACTATTTCCGTGTTCACCAAGCTTCAACTGCGTTCTCGTTCTCACGACTTCGCATGGCATGCTGGAAATGCATCATACAAGTGTAGAAGCCGGAACGACTGCCACCAACATTATTCCTTAGGGTTCCTCATTCCCAAACTTGTTGTTAATTCCCCAACACTACAAACCCAGCTGCTCTGCTGCCTGAGGCGATGCTGACACCCAGGCACGGGCCCATGGGGTTGGGGTTTAGGGCCTATAAGGCTTACCTGGGGATACGAAACACCCCTTTTTTGCGGTGTTATGAATGTCGGGCAATGTAGGGGTCACCTACTGTTTTGTAGGGTTTCGAGCCTCTCTCTGGTTTGCATTGTAAGCCTCATGACTTGTTTTGGGTTGTGCTGTACGTCTGCGAGTTATGCCCTGAGTAAGAGGATCTGCCTGGGCTGTAGTTCGGGGTCTTCGGGACCTGTAAAACAGCTGGAGTAAGGTCGTGACATGTGGTAATCGGCCAGACAGAAGAATGTCGACCCCAAAAACGTTTTGAGAGCGCTAAGCCCACATTTCTCGAACCCAGGGTCACCCTAAAACCCTACAGCCCTGAACCCTACAACCCTAAACTCTAAAACCAAAAACACTAAACTCTAAACCCAAAATCCTGCACCCAAAGATCTCCCCAAGATCCGACGGTCAGGTTGTCGCCGTCGGTCTCGATGGCCCAGGCCGCGCCCTCTTCACGGATTCGGGGTTTTATGGCTTGGGGATCTTGCGGTTTATGGTTTTGGGGTTCAGGGATTTAGGGTTTAGGGTTGATTATCGGCGTATGGTTTCGGGGTGTAAGGGTTTAGGGGGTTCAGGGTTTGAGGGTTTGGGTCTTAAGCAGCCTCGAATTTCGTTGTGCGGTGTCCCCAAACCTCTGCACCTGAGCCCAGGAGGTGTCCCATGCCGCCGACTTCCCTGCGCCGCATCCTTAGGGTTGAGAAGGGGTTTGTGAATGACACTTGATTTGCTCATGTGTAGGCCATGATCGTGACTTGTACATGTTGTTCTCCGCTGCCGTAGGGCCCTTGAGTCTACAGCGTAGCTTCGCAGTATCGGGGAAAAGTCCGACCAATCTCAAATTGGTAGCGGAGCAGGTATCCCTTGCGGACCTGCCACGCGGGACTTAGTACCCAGGTAGCCTGGTGCAGGCCCGAGCCTTTACGTCGACCCTGTGCGCTCCCTTCATTTCTCCCTTTGCCATCACCATGTCTGTTGCGGGACTTCGGTTCTCCCGATCCTCCTTCCCTAGTACTCCTCTGGAGGCTAGGAGCGGCAGCTACAAAAACGACGGCGCGCCCAGTACGTACCACGACTGGGAATTTAGGACCTCTATGAGGCTTCAGTTACACGAAGACGCCATCCGCTCCACGAGCAAGAAGGCGAAGAGCGATGCCAAGAGCATCGACCCAGACGACAGCGACGACAGCCGCGCTGAAGAAGAAAGCCCCACTCGGGCTGCACTCGGGCTGCTACTGCACCCGTACCCTCCGAGGACAGGCCCGACATGGATGCGACCACTGCACCAGCAGACGGTAGCGGATCTCCTACGAGATCGCGCGCCAGCACACCGAAGTCGGATGAGTCGGATGATTCGGATTCTGCCAACAGCGTCACAGCTGCATTGCCAATGGACGAACCGTCGCCCTACAGTGCAAAGTACTTGCAGACGCCACTCACGGGTGGACAATATGCGCTTTGTACTTCTTGTGGCGAAATAGTTTGTGTTCCGTTTTTGCGTCACGACATCAGAACACGTTGAGTGTGAATGACACTTGATTTGCTCATGTGTAGGCCATGATCGTGACTTGTACATGTTGTTCTCCGCTGCCGTAAGGCCCTTGAGTCTACAGCGTAGCTTCGCAGTATCGGGGAAAAGTCCGACCAATCTCTAAGGGTATTGTTGGTGATTTATTGGTGTTGTAGGTGTCTTCTGGAGTGCCCAAGAAAGCACAGACGCAATTTCCAGGTTTAGGATTCTATAGTACAAGTTCGTGATCGAAGAGGCTTAGGATGAGCTGAGACGGGGTTTAGGGCTGTCGTTTCTAGGTGCTCAATACCGAATCTCAGTGAGGAAACCGTTAGCACAAGAACCAGGGATATTTAGACAAATGGGTTCGATGCCTTCTGCTTAAAGGACTTGGGCATCCGATTTCTTGCCTGTTCCGCTCTTGCGAACTTCATGCATAGTCGTGCTCCCAGGCCTGCTTGCAGGCTGTACATAGGCCCTGCCACCAAAGATATTCACCCCAAATCTCGAGCCCAGTCTGAGATATATAGAAAAATGAACAACATTCGACAAATTAAATCCTGGAACCTGGATCCGCAACACTTACTGTAAGCCCTAGCTTTTTTCAAGATTCGGCTTGAGATGCTCCCAGCATTTTGCTCTTTGGCTAAGGTTGCTTTCCCCTGCATATGGCAGCAGGTGCCGGGGATTTCGTCTTGCAAGATGGGTCGACGTGCTTGGTTCAGGCTTTGGGGATTCTTCTGACCATCGACTGCATGCCAGACACAGCACCACGAAAGCAGCACCGACGTTCAACTGCACCATGTGCCTTGTCCAATGAGTATGTGGGTACCATAGTAGCAGAAGTGCCTCTGGCAGGGGCTGTAGCTGCTTGTACCTGCTGGAGTAACAGGCCTGCAGGCACCTGACCCGGTGAAAGCTTAGCAAAAGTTGTGGATGAGGCTGCAGCATGTTGGATGCAATTTTACGATATATCAGACTCTTCTTTGCTTCCCTCTTATCATCGTGGTCTCGAGCCCGCGGGTCGGAAGTTCCAGATCGTTGGCTTGGCTTTGTGGGGCTTTCTAAGACCAAAAAAAGAAAATCCAAAGATGCTTGCAAAATCCTCAGGGTCAAGCATCACAGGGCACCTCATGTTAGCAGCATTTCAAGAGGTCCGCAGATATCTCTGGATAAGATTCTACGTCAGCAGAGAGCTTGCGAGTCAAAGCATGGAGCTGCAACGCCCTAAACCCTAAGATCTGAGCCCGTCTGACCTAGAGAGCGAGGCAGGACACGTGAAGTGGTATCCGTCAGTATGAGCAACACCCATATACGTCATATAAGCCCTAGAGCAGGACACCACGCAGTGAAAGTCTCGGTGTCATGCAACCCTATACCCTAAACCTAAACCGGCAGAGGTCCATTATCACGCAAGCTGCTTGCGAAGGGACCTCAGCGAAAGAGTCGCTAAAGCATCAGAAGTTCTTCATGTGGACTCCTGCTTAATGCACCCCCTTTACTTGATGAAGACACCGATCATATGATCCATCAGGATCCACATTATTAATCACATTATGGTCATCATTAACTGAACAGAGTTCGTCAAGCCGAGTTCCACCTTCACATTCGTGTTGCTGTTTCGGTGTAATGCTTTTCAGGCTTCAAAACAAGACACGACGTGTTCCTACTAGTTTTAAAGGCAAGGCGGGGGGGTTACAAGAAGCATCCTACAGCACGGATGTGGGCCCTCACGCGGAGTCGCCCCAGATGTGAGTGCCTGTCATGGCTCCAGATTTAATCAAAAAATGTTTCTATCATCAAAAACATAATCATAAGGATACGAAAAACGATAGGAAGAATGATACTGCGACAGTGTTGAGGAGCGAGAGCCGCAGATTTTCGCCAGAATGTTCCTCTATGCTTTGCCGTAGCTGGGTCACATTTTACATCCTTACAACCTTTTTGGCACTTAAACCCAAGAAGGAATGCAAACGTAAATTTCCAATATTATCCCAACCATGAACTAAGTAGCATGGCTGAATGAGGGATCCTTCTTGAAAGAGTCTTGGAGTTTTGTACCCTATCGCCCGAACGAAACCCGTGCAAAATCCGAAGAACTCAGCCCCAAACCCTGCAAGACAGGGTCCGTCAAATAAATGAGAACACTTAAACCCTAAACCCTAAATAACCCTAAACCCACAGTCCCCAGATCCTCGAAAGCTCGGAACCTTCGATTGACCTGAGGCAACGCCTCAGGTTCCCTTGACGTCACCGTCAGGTGGGGGGGGGGGGGGGGGTNTTGGGCATCAGCGACCTCAGGGTTTAGGGTTTGGGGTTGAGGGTTTAGGGCTGGGTCTTTTTGGGATTGTAGGGGGTTTAGGGTTTGGGGTTTCACAAGGCTTTTGGTTTTGGGTTGATGGCTCTTCACACGATTTGGGTTCATGGCTTAGGACTCGATGTTGCAATATGAGAGCTTCTGGTGTATTTGGGTGGTCACAGCTCTTCAGATCCAGTACTGGGTGTTCATGATGCTGTGGTGCTTTGAAATGGTTTGGCAATGACCTGGGAGTGTGAATTTAGTGTTTCCTCGGACTCTGGGAGGGGCATTGAGTGCGTTGTTGTTCAGGGAGACCGCTGGCACGCCGAATTCGGCACTTAGGGTCAGCAACGTCTCGAATCTTCAGGCTAGCCGGCTTCTGAAGACAGCAGGTTGCAGCAGTCCACCAACTCATGTGTGTTTCAAGCGCAAGTTCAAAGCAGTTAACAAAGTCGCCATGCATACAGAGGCATTGGGTCACCCCGTGTATCCCAGTCCGGCCCAGCAGCGAGGCTCTTTCCTGTTGCCGACGCATGCCGCGCTGGTGCCAAGCGGCTCGCTAAATGTAGTACTGGCCTCGGCGGAGCACCGTTCAAGTGCACGAAGTTCGCTGTCCACATGCTACATGCGCATAAGCATACTTACATTCACGTAAGATCGTTTACAGTGAGAGCGCCGTTGCTTGAGTTCGAAAGCTGGGTCCCCTCAAGATACTTGTTTTGGATGGCAGGTCTTGGAACAGCTACTTTTCCCACCAACAGCAGACTTCGCCTCCTTAGACTTAAACATCCAAAATTCCGCATCGCCGGGCGGGGCGCGATGTTGTTTTATAGACTCTAGACTTTTACACTGGTGCCGTACACAACCTCATCTAGAGCAACTCCTACATGGAAAAGCGCCTGTTGTCAACACAAGGGAGACCTAGCAAAAGCAGGAAAGGACCCGAGGAAGAAGAAGAAGAAGCGCAAAATATCCCAAAACCCTAAACCCCCTAAACCCTAAATAAGCCATCCTAGAACCCTAAACCCCCTAAACCCTAAATAAGCCATCCTAGAATCCTAAACCCTAGACCCCAACACCAAAGTCCCCTCTGACGCCCAGGCCCCGGCCTTCGAGAAAAGGGCGCCCTCACCTTGCGGGCCCGAGCTTTGCAGCCTCGGTTCGATGGTTTGGTGATAGGATTTAGGGTTTAGAGTTCACCTTAACCTACCAAACCCTATTTTTTTGGTAGGTTCTTATGATAAACCCTAATATGGAATTTATAGGGACCCTACTTTTTTGTAGGTTTTGGTAGGTTAAGGCAGGGTTTAGGGGCTAGGCTTTTGGGGTTCAGGGGGTTTAGGGTTTAGGGGTTTCAGGACACACCCTGAAACCGTAAACCGTAAATCCTGAACCCTAGCCCTAGATTACATGCCTTTCAAGTCCTGAAGTCCTTGATCCCTGACCCCTAGAATTTTCAAGCTCTATGAGGCCGAAGACTGTGAGATCATAGCGGCCCGAAGCCGTAAGACCTGTAAAGTGCATAGAACAGCTGAATCTCGGAACTCGCTTCGATGTGTGCCGCCACATCCACGCATCAATGGCTGAACTGTTTCAGGACATTTGGGCTTTTAGGGCTTGGGCTGTTGGGCTGTTGACCCCAGCCGGACAAATAGCCCCAAACCTGTAAAGAACCCTGACGAAAAGTTTATTCTTGGAAACATGCCACAAAACCCCAAACCCCGTAGACAACGTTAGGCAGAACTATGACCCTTAGACGGTCCCTGAAACCCAAACCAATCCCTGTATGCAACTTGGCAAAATCCTGAACCGCGTCTGGAACAGCAAAAAAAAACAGACAGAGTTTGCGGTTTAGACGTTTTGGGTTTATCGGGTTTACCCCATCACAACCCAGCAACCCCGTCCCCAAGCACAGAACACCGAAACCGTTAATCCAAAGACTCGTGAGCCCTTGATTGATCCTAAACCCTCAACCCCAAAGCCTTCACTCCCGACCCCCTAGACCCCAACCCTAAACCCTAAGCCCTAGCCAAAAGCCCAATCCAAAGCCACGTCGAGGCGCGTCTCGGGAGGCTCCATGCGGGTTATTCCCGCCAGGTTGGGGCCTTAGCTATTTCCGGGATTTTTGCTTGGGTTTCGGGTTGTAAACGGATATAGGGTTGGAGGTTTAGGGTCCTTAGGGCTTTGCAACTTCGGTCTGTGTCTGTGGGGTTCCTTCGCTGTTCTTGTTCATAGATCTTGCACGTTGCAGGAGGCTCTGCAGTAGTTCAGGGTTTTTCTGGTTTGCTACACCGGTCAGACACCCTCATAAAAGCCCTTGGTATTTCAGGGACTGCAGAACTGCAGAACCCTGTAGGGTCGCAAAACCTTGAATTGAACTGCCGAGTGTCCAGATAAACCCCCAAACCGAAACGCTAGCCCAAAGCCGGCCTGAGAAAATCTTCAACTCAGAAGACCCTAAACCCTATAGTCTCCATTGTAGTTCTTTTTTGGGGTTGCCTTATAGGGTCCTACATGTGTAATTGGTTTAGCCAAAAAAAGAACTACAACGGAGACCACAGGTAAGCCCTAATTCTGCAGTGCCCTGACCAATCTCGTAGATCCTCATACTACACTAGTATCCTAACAGTACCCGGAGAGTCCCAAAGCCGAAACTCCAGTACGGCGCCCCAAACCTCAAACTCAAAGCCCGACACCCGGAACCCAAATCCTGCAAACCCAACCCAGACCCCCGGGAGGATCTAGAAAGTGATCCCCTAATTTAGGGCCCTATACTACTAAGGGTGCTTTATAGGAACCCCATTAAGGGATCTACTTTTTGGATTGTTGCGGGGGTCTAGGAAGCCGTATCCCGAGCCAAGCACCAGGCCTGCACAAGCTGCCACCGCAGTTCAACTTGTGCCCAGGTACAGAGGGCTTTCCAAATGATAGGAAGCCCTTAAGGACTACAGGAACATCAGGTTCTCAGGGTTTAGGGTTTAAGGGCTTAGTGGTTTTAAGGTTTAGGGTTTGAGGTCTAGTCTTGGAGGGCCAACACGAGATGGTCTTTTCGGATTCTGCGAATGAGGGGTCGCGTTCGATAGATCCTTGTACGACGGATCTGCATGTATGCGGTACTGCTAAGGCTCAGAGCTTTGGGGGTTCCGCGATTTTATACGGCTCAGCCATTTTAGGGTTTGGTTGTTTAGGATTGATTTTGCCAGGCCTGGTTTGATGCAGGAGCCCGAAAATTTAAGCTTTATATAGGATGTAGATGCTAGACCCTAAACCTCAAAGCCTATACGTGCAAAAAACCCTCCGTCTAGGCAGTTCGGCCTCGATGTCATGACAGCACTCGGCGAGGGTCCAGCCACAAGTCTCGACCCTCAACTCTGAGCCAACATCGAATACAAGAGCATAGGTGGTCGGAATAACTAGTACTATAATATAGGTAGTATGGCGATATATATATAGAGTTTAATAGCTTTTCCACGAAAAACACAGGCTTCGGCCCCTACTCTGTAGAGCCCGGTTAACACCGGTGGTTCAGGCTTCAGGATCTGGGAGCACAGGCTTCGAAGCCGTTTTCCATAAGATCTAGGGTTTAGGGCTCAGTGTTTGGGGCTACCGTTACCCATGTCCCTTGTCCAGAGGCGATTTTCACCTCCGTCTCCTACAACAGGCCGAGCTGGAGTGCAGGGTTAATAGGGACTGGGGTTCAGTGTTTAGGGCTTAGGGCTTAAAGTGGCTAAGAGTTGATGATGGGTTTCAGTTGATGCGATGTTTTCTGTGTGGAGGCCCAGGGATCAGGGCTTTGCGGAGCTAAGGAAAGGGGGATGAAAGCGTAGTTGTGGCGGAGTGTCGTGTAGAGAGACCTCCACCCTGAGTCCTGAACGGTTTAGGGACAGTTTAGGGTGAAACCCAACCCCCAAGGCTCGAACCGATTGAGCGTTGGTCGGTCATTCTGGTTTGAAGTGTCGGGGGATTTTGACCGTTTCTAAGGAATGCAGAGAGCTTCGAGTTTTGAGGGCCTGGGGTTAGATGCCCTTGTAGAATCCTGACGGAAGCGAAGCCTCCTAGGAAGCCTTGAACGGCAGCCTAAACCCTAAATCCAAAACTCTAAACCAGGTCATAAACCCTAACCGTAAAAACCCCAGACAGGGATCCTCAACAACAGCAGTCACAGTCAGGTCCCCGGATCGCAAATGCCTGGGCCAATGGCACTGAGGTGCTCTGCAGAAACCGCAGCTGCAGGTTTGTAGAGGTTTTGTATGGGGTTGATTTTTCGAGCGCTTATTTAGGGATTGAAAAGGGAGGGGCTTATAAGGATCTAATGTTTTCTTTTGAAAAAAGCCTTTTGGGAACTAGAGGTTTTTACGGCTGGTAGTTGAGTATGGTTCTGAGGGGCGAATGGATTAGTTTCGGGTTCAGGCTCAGGTCCTTCGATGTGAGTTTCGCACGTGGGGTTTAGCGTTTAGGGTTCAGGTTTCGGGTTTAGGGTTTAGGGTTTGCAGGCAAGGTCTACGGCTTGGGGTTGTGAGTTTAAGGCTCAAGGCGTTGAGTTTGCGCAGGGTTCACAGTAGCTTCGGAGCCGGGATATATATTAGAATAGGTGGCGCTTACTTGGAGGTTTAGGGCAGTGGGATTACAATAAAATGACACAATCCACGCATTTCCTGCATTACCGCTGCCATTACTATTGCGAATACCATTGCGATTAGCTTTCCTATGACGGTGATGGTTGATGAAGGTTATTCCTCTTATCGTGACTGTTCCTCTTGTTGAGTCGTCGTCGTCGTCGTTGGCTGTGGCAGTGGCAGTGGCAAGTGGCAGTGCGTGCCAGTGCTGGTGGCTGTGCTAGTGGTTGTGGTAGCAGTAGCAGTAGCAGTGGCAGTTGCAGTAGCAGTAGCAGTTGCGCAGCGGCGTGACTAGATGATGATGATGACGATGATGATGATGATGTCCCAAAGCCCAAACCCTAAAACTCTATAAGCCCTAACCCTTAAACCCTAAAAATGATGATGTTGATCACCAGCCCCCAGCTCCACGCCCCCTCTGCTCCTGCATCCGCAACTGTTTAGGGAAGAGTTCACCGAAGCTTAGGCAGGAGTTTCGGAAAGCAGGAGACCCTCCTATACATATTATTAATATGTATACATGTACATATATGTAGATAGAACCAAAGCAGGAAAATCCGATGCGAAAGACCCACGAACACGGTAGCGAAGCAGTCGGCGTGCTTTTTGGAGAAGCTTCCACCATTTTACCAGGCAGCCGAGAGTGAGACTAAATTCTCGCTGCTTTGGACGCCTGGCGCCACGGCTGTCACCTATGCAGCCTGAGTCCCGGTGTGCTCGGTTTAGGGTTTAGGGCCTGGCGTAAGCTCTCAAGAAGACCTATGCGCACCGAAACTGAAACACTAACCTCCACACCCACAATGAAATCAACCTCGGCCCCATCAACATAAGACTCCGCAAACCCCAAATCGTCCTAAACCTCGCAGGTCAAGCAAGACCTGCAGATTAATTAACCTACTGCAAAAACACATCCAGGTGTACGGTTTGTTATGGCCTTCGTGCTTTCACGATTTAGTGTTCGAGGTTGTTGGTGAGTGAAGGCTGCGAGGCCGGGCTTCCAGCATGCGGTGTCCATCATTTCGGCCGGAGGCTTCGGGATACGTCGAGGGTTTTGATTGGGGCTTGAGGGTTCTAGGTCTTAGACTACTTGAGCGTGGGTGTTGACAGACTACGTTCCTCCTGAGGCCTGACGTTGCATTTTGGTTTCAGTGCTTTAAGAGAGTCGGATTTGTCGGTTCCTTGGTGGGTCCTCAAAGGGTCTGGTTTGAGGAGGCCGGATTTTTTTTGGGGGGGGACCAATCCAAAGCTGGGTTTTTGTTAAGGAAGTTACTTTAAGTTACCATAATAGGGATCTATAGTAAAATACTATGATTTCCTTATTACAGCAACTTTTTTAAACCCCGTAACTAGAACCCAGAAGGGCCCAGAAGGGCCCTAAGCCGTAGCCTGGTCCGTGGAAGCCTCGGACTTCAGGCTGAGACCGTAGTCAATCTCATATGCTGCGCGGTTTGCTGGGTGGGTTTAGGTCCGCGTTTCAAGTCATATTATATTATGTATAGTCTGTTATAGTCTAGTATAGTCTAGTATAGTATAGTATAGTAATCTTACCTTAGAGCATATTATATTATGTATAGTCTAGTATAGTCTAGTATAGTATAGTATAGTATAGTAATCTTACCTTAGAGCATATTATATTATGTATAGTATATTATAGTCTAGTATAGTATAGTATAGTATAGTAATCTTACCTTAGAGCATATTATATTATGTATAGTCTATTATAGTATAGTATAGTATAGTATAGTGTAGTAATCTTACCTTATAGCATAGTATGGCATGTTATAGAGTGCGGACGTGCCTTGACTTCATCAGGCTGCGCCACGTCTTGCACGACCTCCGGAAGCACTGCCCCCTCAGGCCTCTGCTCTCATCCTGGGGCCCAACCCTAAACCCTGCACCCCCCAACTACGCTCTAATGTACCCCAAATACCCACTATGAAGGGTCATAAGGGCTCTATTACAGGGCTTGGGGGGTCCTGGTAGGGTTTAGGGCTTAGGGTTAGAAGGCATGAAGTCTGCAGGAAACTCGCAAGGCCTTCAAAGTAGCCATGGGTTTCGGTTGAAGGCTTCGCCGAATGTGTGAGCCAGCAGCTCGGTTTTGAGGAAGTTGAAGATTTTGTAGGTGGGCTCTGACATTTCTGCCATTCCATCACTCATTGCGACTAGTACAAAGCACGAACCGACCAACATCCCGTCGCCCAAGACATCTGAACCTCCAGCAGCCATATTCAGGAGAGGGCCAAGACGTCAACGAAGCAGAAGTTCGGCCGACAACCCGAACCCTCCAAACCCTGCATCCGAAAAGCCTCTACAAGCCTGCCCCACCAAAGCCCTAAATCCCAGATACACGCAGATCAAAAATTGGCCAGTTACAGTTATTTGAGGGATTGCTGCAATTCGGAACAATGTGCCCAAAGCCGTCTTTCACGGGCTCCACAGTTGGATTACACAGGGCGTGCGTTTTTGTTTTATAGTTTCAGCCTCAAAAATTTATTCGGTTCTGGATTGATAACCATAGCAATCCTTATGGATACATTGCAAAGCAGTAACCAGAATATATTTTCAACAATCACCATAATCCATAGAACAGTTGACTGATAATTCGCATTTCAGCAAAGCAGAAATCAGAACATTAATGACAATCGTAGCCATACTCACGTTTTTCATAGCAATAACACTGGTGACAATACAATAATGACAACAACAGCATTAACATTCATGGTAAGAACTAAGATAACAACAACAATCATCATTAAACTACGACTAGAGGAGGATGCTAAGCCGCTACGACCTTCGGAGTGCCAGGAGCCCGTCGCCAAAACCAACCTCGCGGCACCCAAGCCAGGATCCGGCTAAGAGGGTTGCGGGTTTGGGGTTTAGCGATGGAGCTTTTGGTTTCGGCCGTGGGTAGCTTGTGTCGACGTTTGAAAAATCTGAGAAGAAACGTTCCCAGTCTGAGGCAGACGTGTCACGATTGTTGTGCTGGCATCCGACCCAGCGTTCCTGATAAAGGTTTCCTGGGGGGCGATGCTTTACGAGCGTGTCTGAGTCGTCGACAAGAAACGTGAGAAGTTGGAACGCGGCCATATGAGCTCTAAAGACCCATCAACCACTTACATCGGCTGCGCATCCTTCAAAAATAGGGTCTTAAAAAACTAGAATAGGGTTTAGGGGTACAAGTCACTGTAACTGTGGCAAGAAACCCTAAGGAACACTAGTCTATTTTCGACATCTCAGGTATCACGGGTTCAGCGCTTCGGGGGATCCTTGGGCCGGGTCATAGTTCATCCCACGCATCGAGTCGAAAAGCTGAGGTCAAGCCCGAAGCCCAGAACCCCAAGTCTCTCTGAGCCCTTGAACCCTTAAACTCCACGAAGGTGTAGGGGTTCAGGTTTGGGGTGCAAAACCCTTTTATGCTGTAGGGGTCTCTTTTTGTTTTCGGGAGTTCAGGGTTTAGCTTTCAGAGTTGGGCTCTCGGTTTAGGGTTCAGAGTTTAGGAGTTCAGGGTTTAGTAAACCCTAAACTCTTGAACGCCCTATCCGTGCAGGAGGAGAAGGTACCCCGCAGCCACAGGAGCGTGCGCGCAGCTCAGACTCCCTAATACTATCCTGTAATCTTCTATACTACATGACTTACTCTTCCATAATCACGTATAGCATAATCGAATATAATGTAATAGTTATGAATAGATAATATTGTACTATAATACTGCGGTAGGACGAAAGTTTGACCTACTCCTTCTTTTGTCGAACACAGGCCCCCATTCCCCATAGAATCCTATCAAACAGGACCAACCGGCTACTCCTCCGGAACATTAAAGTAGTATAATTTCAAAAAGATGTATAAACTACTCCGCTGGCCAGGAAACCTAAATCGCACTTTTCGGTACTCCGCTACTCCGCAAAACGTCTTAAGACAAGAACGGTCCAGTAGGTCAAAACTTTTGTCCTCCCCATGTATAGTATAGATAGCATAATATAACACAATACAATGCAATATATTAAAATTGCTTGTTCCGGAAGAGGGTAACTTTCAAGCTGATTTCGGAGAGGGGAAAACAATCCCTATCCCATCGAATCTCCACTTTTGGCTCCCTGACAAACTGGACCACAAAAACCCTCATAAGGACGCTGTTCTTTGCCTTACCTTTGGTTAGTAGGGAATGGAGGAATGGGGTACAATTATAACTACTATTACTACCATTCTTCCATTCCCTACTAACCAAAGGTAGGTTGCAGGGGGTGTGGGGCTTGGGTTTCTCGGCTCGAAGGATTCGGGTCCCAGGGATTAGGGTTCACGACATGGGGGTTTCCGAAAATAGGGGACCCCAATGTAGTACCCTAAAATAGTGGGATCCTCATTATAATTGCGAAAACTCCCACATGGGGTTTAGGGCCAGTTTAGGGTGGAAGCTCCGGGTTCCTAGGGGTTGGCAAGTGAAGGTTTGAAGTTCTACGTTCACTCCCAGGCCCCAGTCGCACTCGAAATCATGTTTCTATGCAAGCTGGACGAGCTGAACTGAACCATAAACCCTGCCCAGAAACCCCGCCGTTAGGATCTACGGTCATTGCTTTAGACTGGAGTCCTAGCCGAAGGTTTTGAGGTTTGGGGGCATGGCTCGCCTTTTGTCAGGCACGTCCGTTCCGTGCTGCGCGGGAGATGAGGTTGGCTTGGGGGAATTTGAGTCTTTCCTGTCTTGGGCTGGCGGGTTCAGGGTTTAGCGTCGGAAGTGTCATAGGCTTTAGTTCAAAATAGCCAGGAATCGCATGCTTCGCCCTTGGAGAGGGCTCTTGATAGAGCGGAAGGTTTTGGATCCTCCGCCAACCCGGGTGCGGCAAGCTCAGGCAGCAGGTCCGAGAGTGCAGCGTACCGGATATTAAAGGACACTCTCACGACCGATCCGGTGCAGATCTACACCTGTGTGGAAAAGCTGCTCGAGCAAGACCTCCTGCATCGAAGGCTGGGTTCCTCTTTGACTCTTGTCCCACCAGCCGGGCATGGCTTGAACACAGGTCACACCTCAGGATGTTCCCCAACACGATCAGAATGGCCTGGTCCATCTGTGGAATATGGGACTCCTTGAGGGAGGGCAGGCCCGAGGAAGCAAGAGCGACATGCGCCCTCTGCGTCGCCTGCATAGACCAGCAGGCGCTACATGGAGGTGCTTGGACTTTGGCTGAGCATTTTCTCTGGAAGCTCCCCCTCCATCCCCCTCCTTTGTCTGCCTTTGCCAAGCGCCGTGTCACTGTCTTGGACCACTCGGACACATATCTCAGGCTTCAGCTGTTTGGTGTTCCAAGGTTTCGGACTTTCGGGTAAGTCGGCAAGGGAGATGAAGTGAAGGCTCTGTATATCTGGCTAACCCTAGGCTGGGGAAGTTCCGACCCTAAACTTGAATGTCTACAAGCTAACCGGCAATCTGGAAAAGACCCCAAACAGACGCCAAGAACTAAAGCCCTAAACCATAACATCTAAAAGCCCGCAAACACACCGAAGACCCCAGAGCAACCCGAAAAGCCCTTGCGATCAATTCCGAATCCCTTTACTACTGGGTCTTTGTTGGCGAATTTAGTGTAAGTTACCGTAATAGGCATGTAAATGATGGTTTCCTGATTTTAAATCAAATCCCTTAACAAGAACCCAGTGCATGTACAAAACCCCACGGACCTCAGCACCTGTCCCGGCCCACATCCGCCCGCGAGCTTGTCGCTAGAAGGACAAAATGCACAGAATCCAAACTTTCATTCTAGTGGTTCTATAAGGGTTACTATAGTGGTACTATGATAATGGAGTAACAAGCCTCAGGGCTTCTAAGGCTTCTAAACCCTAAAACCCCTACAGGCTAAGCCGTAACGTCGCCAAAAGGGTTTGGGGTTCTGGGTTCTAGGACTCCGCGGCTCTGGCTCTAGGGAGGCCCTCCAAGGTTTTAATTGGGGGTTGAGGAGGGTCTTCGGATTTAAGATTAGGGTTTAGGCTGTAGGGTGTTGCGTTGAGGGCTCCAGGGTTTTGGAGATGCAGGGCTCTGAGACTTAGGCTTCCAGGGTTGAGGTTGATAGGCATGCGGGTTTGCATCCGTTGATTAGAAGTATGGGCCCCTAATATGGACCCTTAGGCCTTATTGAGGGGGTTCTAGGGACCCTTAAGAGTCTATATAGGGTATATAGTAGGTATTTAGGGATCCCAGGGTTAAGGGCCCATACAGGGGCCCATGGTTTCAACCGTTGATTGATGCTTTATGGAGGAGGGTTACAATCACTACTTCAGCGGTGCTAAGCCGACATGCGCCTACCATGCAGTGTCGGTTCTCTCGGTTCTGTTAATGTTTTTTCATTTCCGTTTCTAATGTCAATGTCGTCATCTAACAGGATGCTTGATTCGATTGCGGCTTTTGGTATTCAGGTCGACGTGCAAGCTGCAATATCAAATGAAGTCCTTAAGCCACTTGATGCCACCGATGGGGAGGCGTCCGGCCATGACTGACTGAGAGTTGGCCGGCATCTGAACAGGGATAGCACTTGGGGGTTCGGATATACCTTCTTCTTCAACCGAACATGGATAGCACGGGGTTCGGATATAATTAAGAATGAGGGTTCAAATTTAGTGCAATTTTGTTCAATCAATGACTCGTTTCAGGGCTCAGAAGCGTCACCCCCAGAGGCAGTTAACGGTGTTGTAAGGGGCTTATATTAGGGTTCTTTCATAGAGTTTTGGGGTTCGGGGTCGGCATGCTCATGTCTGTCTCTCGTGCTTCCCGGCTTCTGCGCAGGTCAACCCAGTTGGGGTGAAAACTGACTCTTAGGAAATTGGACCGTCATAATTTGGGGCTCATATATAGAATCCCCAACGGTAGGATCATTTTTGTTTTATCTGAAGACCCCCAGACAAATAACAACTTGTAAGAACCCCCTATTTCTTGAATGCGATAGTCTTCAGGTGGGGCTTGCTTGGGATGAACTTTTTGGGACATCAATGATCACGTTGTCATGTGCTGGTCTGATTGTTTTGATTCTGGTCATGTAACCGGCGAACTGCAGGCATAGAACTTATCTGGTTTTGCTTGGCAATGAAACATTACGAAGTACGAATGGCTGGTCAAGAGCATGGTTGATCTTTAAGCAAGAAGGATTAGGGCAAGAGTGATCTCAAAATCCTGTTTGCAGGTTCAGTGCTTGAGAGAGATATTTTTCAGTATGCCTGTTGCGTGGACTTTGTGCTTTTAGTGGGTTGCTGAAATTGCAGCCGTTAGTTAGAAACGATCGTCAGGATTTTTTTTACTCTTGCAGCCCCGATATATTTATCATCTCATAAATACTATTCTGAGATTCAAACAGATCATATTTCTGCCTATTTGATTATATTTATTTTTCACTCTATTAGATATACTGGATTTAAATTATATATAATATCTGGAAATATATTTTTGCAATTGGTTTCTATTCTTGTATTAGTATAGTTCTACTGAACTCCGACTTGTTCTGAGCCTTAAAGTCGATGGTAGTGATGAATATGATGGTATTGATAATGATAATAATAAGGATGGTGGTTATGATCTCTATCTGTACTCTTCTCCGGTCTTTCGCTTAAGAATCTCGAATAAATGTTATTCAAATACGTATTCAAGCTCATTTTCAACGAACCCAACCGAACTTTGGCTTGGAATAACAACGGTCAATATAGATTTCGTAAGAATATCACAAGCCAGGCACGGGTTTCAACAAAAAAGCAATGAACATGCAGTTCCGAAGCCTAGAGCAATATAAGAATAAAGATACCACCAACAGCCACACTAGGAATAGCACATCGACGTCATTGTGCACAACATCATCGCTATCATTCTTATTTGTGTGTCGAAAGGGAGGGGAAGGGGAGGGGCCTTGCGGTTCCCTGGATTGTGGGTCCCCTTCCCCACCCGCCCCTGTGGTTCTATGTCATGGGTACCCTCGCCACCCTCCTTGCTAACGCGAAAGGCCTGGCTTGGGGGTTACGCGGATGATATGTGACTATTTGTTGGGGGAGAGGCCTGGGGCGGGGGAGGGGGGGAATACTATGGGGGTGCGAGGGGAGGGGGCCCGACGCGGCACTATATATATATATGAATATATATATAGACGTGCTTGCATGCACAGCAACGACGACAACAACAGCGACAACAACAACAACATCAACCACCGCAACGAGTACGACAACGACAACGGTTGTGCTTGTGATTATTATTGTTATTATTGTTGGTACCACGTGTGTTTGCCGCCGCGCATTGTGGTTGTTGTTGTTATTGTTCTTGTTATAAGCCTCTCGGCTCAGATAAGGTCAGGCTAGTACAGCAGTCTTTTCCTTACTTGCCATGGTATTTGTCAGCGCCTGAGCAGTCCCGGTCCCAAGTCCGGGAGGGAGCTACCAGAATAACAGTCTTCTTGAAGCTCCTAGAGGTGAGGGTTGTCGGTTTGCGAAGCCGACAGGAGTCGAATNCCGGTCCCAAGTCCGGGAGGGAGCTACCAGAATAACAGTCTTCTTGAAGCTCCTAGAGGTGAGGGTTGTCGGTTTGCGAAGCCGACAGGAGTCGAATCCAATATGGGTTCGGCGAAACAACCTAGTGACTCAATCATTAAACCACAGCCTTCATGTAAGGGTAAAGGAAAACTTTCTTACCAGAGGGCAGTGAGAAAGGCTCTCCAGGAAGGGAGCGCGATGTACAAGGGAAGAGAAATNAAGGGTAAAGGAAAACTTTCTTACCAGAGGGCAGTGAGAAAGGCTCTCCAGGAAGGGAGCGCGATGTACAAGGGAAGAGAAATGACCAGCCGTGAGCTCGGAGTTACCACGGCAGCTCCGATAGCGCCAAAAGTGACAGCACGGCATAAAAAGTCTAAGTTTCTTGAGTAGAAAGAACTTTCTTACATGTCTTGGAATGCAGGTTCCTTAACCACTGCAGTCTGGGAAGAGTTACTCTCCATCCTCCGCACTCCGCCATACCGGTTGCCATTCAGGAAACTCACTGGCGAGGCAGCTGGCAGTTCTCAAGAGATGGTTGGAACGTAGTTAGTTCTGGATCCTTGGGAGAGAAGGGAGCAGGTGTACTAATCATGGTTCACAGCACGCTCTGCAAGCAGCAGGAGATTCGCTTCAATGAGATTCTGCCGGGAAGGGTACTGCATGTTCGAATTCCAGGCAAAAGTTTCTCTCTGGATGCCATTAGCTGTTACCAATACGTCTGGCGCAGCAAGGAAAACCTTCAGTCCAACAAGGACAACAGGTTGAGTCTGCTAAGGAAGCTTGGCAGCTCCATCCGAGGAATGCCGCAGCGTAATACGCTACTGGTCATGGGAGATTTCAACATGTCGCTGCGAAGCGACATGAAATATGTGGGCAGCAACACATGAACAAGGCAATTCGGTTTCGCAAATCGACTATGTCCTGCTTAGGCTCTCTCAGGCCAAAGGCCCAGGTAAGGCGACCAGGCCTCAGAGAGACTTTCCCGTAGCTCAG